>VVHJ01046269.1:0-10395 GCA_015107715.1 Tylochromis polylepis
TCTCTCTCTCTCTCTCTCTCTCTCTCTCTCTCTCTCTCTCTCTCTCTCTCTCTTTCTCTCTCTCTCTCTCTCTTTCTCTTTCTCTTAACTTTCCCAGCTTCCTGCTTTTCCATGCCACGGTTTTGTCCATTCTGATTGTAATGACTCAAAAAAAAAATCCTAATAAAATATGATTATCAAGTGCACCAGTATAGCAAAAGCCGTAATGGTCCAGATCTTTATCTCTTAAAAACATTCCTGCAATTTAACTAATTGGGGTGTGTGTGTGTGTGTGTGTGTGTGTGTGTGTTATCTGGCTTCATGAATAGATGAAGTTGGGTGTCATCTGCATAGCAGTGAAAATGTATGATATGCCTTCTGATAGTACTGCCTAAGGGTAGCATCTATATCTCATGATCCGGTGTGTTTTGGCATTCTGGTGTATTCACTCTCAATCTCACCTGCCTGCACTCCTGATCGCCACAATGTACCTCCTCTCTGGAAGAGGAAAGAAAAAGGTTGGACATCCTATTCTACTAGTTCCATCACTCAGTCACTCACCCGGAGAACCACCCCTCCCTCTAGTCTTTCTTCATCCTGCAAACCTCCTATGCTCACCATAGCAATCTTACTCACCTTCAACCTAAGCTCCATGAATAACACATCTTCTCCCGCTGTTGCAGTGGCTCCTGTTCCTGCGAAGTTCTCTCTCCATCATGCTTTGACCTTAGTGATTCCTGTTTTAAATAAAGTTTTGTCTAAAATTGAAAAGCTGTCAAGGTTATGGATGCAGGACTCAAGCACAGGACTCACTCTGAATGAAAGTCAAAAAGGTGGTTTATTTACACAAGTGACACCGGGTGAAATATATACATATATACAATCCTGGGGGGGGGGGAACGGAGGTCCAGGGCAGCCAGGAAAATGTCCAGGGTACGGAAGGTCCAAAATCTTCTTCACACAGCCAGTGTCCACAATCCAATCCAGTCCAAGCTCACTCTCACTCACACTCACGCTCATCTACTCGGGATCCACGAGGAAGAGAAACAGGCCAGGGTCCAGGGAAGTCTATACACAAGGAGAGAGGTTGTTGTTAACAAGGAGCACAAGGAAAACATGAGGAAATCACTTGGCGAGCTGGGTTACACTGACGGAGGTTAGCACAATGATCCAGCGAAGAATCGGACTCCACTGAGGCCTTAAGTAGCAGGAGTAGTCATCAGCAATGGATGGCAGATGAGTAATGATGAGATGAGATGCACAGGTGAGTACTGAGGCGGGGACCAGAGCCAGACTCCGCCCTGGCGGTGAGGATTGAAGGAAAAACAACAAACAACCCAGAAGAAACCTGGGACCATGACAAAAGCTGTATATTGATTCTGCTTTTGGGTCTGTGACGGTGCCAAGGCAGACCCCAAGACACGGGCATGTTGCTCCACATACTTTTATTTATTAACAAACACGACGCACTTTACACACGGTTGCTGTTACACCGACACCGGCTGCAGCTCTCCCGCTGCCAGCCGCACATACCACCACACAACCACCCCAAACCAACACTCAGGACCCCTTTTATGGCAGGCGAGGCGTGATTGCTGATGCCGTGCAGGTGAAGCCATCTCCACCGCACGGCACCGCAAGCCACGCCCCGCCACAGGGTCCAACCTTTGCACAACGGCCACTGGCCTTGACAGTATAATGTAAATTTGGTCCTAGCATAAAACCCTGTGGAACTCCATAATTAACCTTAGAGTGTGAAGAGGACTCTCTAGGTTTGTCAGCATCACTCTGAGACAGGATATTTCTAATTTTAGAGATATTGCGCAAATGGAAGAAAGCAGTCCTACATATTTGTTCAATATGTGCATTGAAGGACATATCCTGGTCAAAACCAACTCCATAATTAACCTTACTGTGTGAGAGGACTCTCTATTTACATCAACAAATTGGAGTCTATTAGACAGATATGATTCAAACCACTGTAACACAGTGCATTTAATACCTATGTTAATTGGAGAAAAAGAGTCCAAATAAAAATCAATCGTACTGAAAGTAATTGTGAGATGGTTATTTTTTCTATTTTGGTTAACATTTTATTTGTGAAGAAATTCATGAAGTCCTTACTAGTTGAGGTTAAAGGAACACTTAGCTCAACAGTGCTCTGACTTTTTCTCAGCCTGGCTACAGTGCTGAAGAGAAACGTAGGGTTGTTCTTATTTTCTTCCATCACTGAATATAAAGATGTTCTGGCTTTATGGAGGGCTATTTTTTATAGAGCAACAAACTATTTTTCCAGGCTATATGATGATCTTCTAAATTAGTGACACGCCATTTCCTCTTCAGTTCAAAGTTCACATTTAAGAGTTATACCAGGGAGTCAAGTACTTCTGACTTGAGGCATTCTTTTTCAGAGGAGCTACAGTATCTAGAGTTGTATACAGTGAGGAGAAAAAATGAGTAGACACAGTTGATTTCATTTATTATGCTTTTTTGTTTAGCAGCAGGAAAGAAAATCACTTTGACAAGAAACCATTCTTCATATAACGTAGTCTTCAGTTCAGCTATTCTCTTTAGAATATAACACGCTTTAAAATAAATATCATAAAATACTATTTTTTTTTACAGTTCTCCTGAGATTGAAATCAAGTTTAGAAACAAACTGAAGAAAGGAAGGTTTCAACTTGTTCTCAGGACTCAGGACCAGAGATGCAGAGGTAAATAAGAAATGTATTTTATTTATTTATTTATTTTTGTTGGTGGTGGTGGGGTTGTTTTTGTTTTTTAAAGGAAGTTGGAGCTGTTTATCCTAGCAGATTAGATTTGTACACACAAATATTTAAATGCAAATCTTTAAAGAATGTATGGAAACACTGAAAACCCAAATTTCTAAAGTTTTTGTGACTGACAAGAGACAAAAAAAAAAGTTGCTGTAATAATGAAGTAAAATGCAACAAGGTGCAATGGCCAAATTTAGTACTTAGCTCCACTAAGTAGGAAAAAATGAAAACATCAGATATGATATAGAAACTGTACCCTTGCTCACACTAATTCATGAAAGAGAAATTTCTTATTTCTGCTACATTTTATCCTTTTTTGTTGTTTTTGTTCAAGACATTATCTCTGTTTTTCTTCAAGGATCTATTGTACCGAATTGGAAACACCAACCATGCTATCACTCCACTTCATATAATCACATAAACGTTTTAGATATAAAATCTGAGCTTCTTCTGTAGAATATGTTGTTAAAATTTGGGAACAATTTTTATATAAACCAGGTTAGCTTTCAGTTTTCAGCTTTGATTCAGTGGGATCCACATTCAATTGACATGAAGAGCAAAGGAATTACAGTCATTTTTAACTACATTTTTCTTCATCCGTTTTATCAATATTAATAACACTGTAATCACCAATTTATTTGCTTAAATCTGTAGAGTTGGTGAAATAAAGTATTTTATACAGATTACACAAGCCTTGTCTGGATGTCACATTTGAGAATACTGAAAATGTCTGAAATACTTCCTTACTGCACAGGAAAACTGGGTGCACACATCAACAGATGGTATAGTAGGAAGTTATCTTAAAATTACTCTTTCATGGCTAAAACTCCTAATAAACTTTTGAGAAACTTCTTTCATTTGTGTTTCTGTCAGAGGAATCAGCCACTGCCTAAGGGAAGGTAGCACTTTGTGAAAGTTCACATACCTTTAAGAATAGAGTTTACAGCTTTGAAGTTGGTTAATTGGTTGATTGCAATGCCCATTTTTAAAAGATGTTCGTTGGTCTGATTTTTCATTGCAGAATCAGACTCCAGAATGTGCTCTGATAGAACCTCTTTTTTTAAGGCATTTTCAATTGAGGAAAAAATACCTCTAGGATAAGTATTTATAAGTGACCCCTATAAGCTGCTGTGGGTGGGGAACTGAACTCTGGAAATAGCAAAATTTTGGACTAACTACAAACTATGTCAGTTCTCTCTATTGTTCTTGCTGTTTTGGTCTCCCAGAGCCTTTCACAAAGAGTGTTCTTAATAACTTACATCGTTTTGGTGCACCTCATCTCACAATGAAAAGAACCTACAAGTTGATCCTAGAAGTAAGTTCCTGGAAACGGGGTGGTTGAAGTATGAATAGCCAGCATGAATTTGAAACAGCAACTTTTTGGGAGGGCTAACTATCTTGCAAAATCATCAGGGCTTCAGCCAATATTAAATATGCAGAAAATCTTAAGGAACATTTTGTTCCTTGGAAAGTTCCCAGAGTTCAGGTACGAAGTCTGTGAGCAAAATGATATTATTACTGATAGAAATAATGACCAAATCTATAAAAATGTAATTAAAGTCATAAATTTAAGCAACTACAAAAACTCTGAAACCTGCTGGAGTACAGAGAAGAACAGTTTTGGACAATCCCCTTTTATCATGAAACCAATGTCACATTTGGATCACATGATTATGAGTGACAAAACAGCATTCATGCTGACAGATGTCTGATACGCTATGAATAAAGGGAATGAAAAATAAGCTAATAAGTTAACTTTTACAGATTTGGACACATTTAAACTGTGTCTAAATTCTTTCTTTCTTAAACTATGAATTTTATTGTTAGGTTTTATTTTTTTGGTGAAATACTAGTCAAATGTGTTTTGATGAACACTGTGAATTTATGGCATAAGCATGTTTAAATACAATGCTTTTCTGTATTATTTTGTTTGCAATAGCTCTGACCCTCCCCCCCGCAAAAAAAGCAACAAAACAAAACAAAACAATTGGTTTCATCAAAAGTTGGGTCCCTGAAACGATTAGGCAATGCAGTTTTTTTAAATCAAATGTTATTTGGGCAGGAGTAAAAAGTACACTTGTTTGGGACTATTTCCAGTGGTTGAAATACACCAAACACATATTTGGTGCCTTGGTATTTATACTTTGAGGGAATTAGCTGACATTAAGAAAAATATAGATATAGCTAGATTTATTTTTGACTATTAAATCTTATTGAACAAGAGTCTGCACTGTTTCACTGCTGCCACTTGTCTTGTCTAGCAATCTCACATCCTGAGTTCTGACTGAAAATGATACTGATGACTAATGATGCAATAATTATCCATCATTATAACAGAATAAGTGACTAGTAATTAGAGGTTATGAAAGTTAAGTTTCCCTTACAGTAGCTTCAGTCCAGCAAGCTCAGAGAGACATGGAGCATGTCAGGGCCTGGTGTCAAGGCCTCTGTCTGGGCCATGTCATATTGGGTCTGAGGGGACACTACGGGGTCTGAAAGGGGTTAGGAGGTTTTTGTTTTTTTCCCTTTCTTTGTTTGTTTCTCCAAGTTCAGGTTCATAGTAATGGCTCATGTTGGAGTGTTCAAGGACAGAGTTTTCCTTTTTTGTTTTTCCTGGATCACACATGAAAATGAAAATGAAAATAAAATTTTTGTGACTGTATGTTTAAAAAAAATAGCTCAGTCAGGTATGCTAAGTGTAAAAGGGGTATTTAAGGAAATTCAATAATGTGTGACAAAATCCTATTTAAATTCAAAGATTTTGTGCAAAAATGTACTTCCTATCTCCCTTTGTACACTGTATGCAATTGGAACAGGACTCTGCTTTCTTAGCATGGCTGTGGTTGTGGCTAAGGTCTTAGAAGGGATTGTTTACTGATCAGTAGGTAAGTGGCTCGGTCCTTGGCTCCTCCAGTAATTTAACCAAAGTATCCTTGACCAAGAATCTGAACTCCTGATGTTGCCCCTGATCCATCCATTGGAGTGTGACTATGTGTAAATGTTAAACAAAGTGCTGCATGAATGTGTGTGTAATTTGGTGAATCAGACTTGTAGCAGAAAACATTTTGAGTGCTCAACTAGCTCAGGCACACTCTCACTACTGGTAATGCACTGTTTCCTTGAGTTAAGAGAGCTGGTTGTATAACACATCCAGGAGGCAGGACAGAATGAACATTATGAACATTTTGGGCAATTTTCTGCTCTTTCATCACATGGGCATGGATTTTGTGCCAGGAAGCTGGCAGGTTAAAGACCATTTAAATAGAGATCTGCATTGTCAAATTCAGCTCTGCTGGCTCCAGGACTGTAATGCTCATGTGAAAATAGCTTTTGCGTTGGATTCCAGCTAACATTTTACACATACTAACAACATGCATCAGTGTGTTGTTTCACCTGTCATTACTGCCTACTTCTCTCCAGTTAACCAAAGTTCAACCTGGCACACAAGTGACCACCTGTAAACAAGATGATTGGCTATCATGTGTGCCAATCAAAAGAATTATGTTGTTCAAGATTTAAAGGGGACACTAACAAATTTTATAATTAAAAATATATTTTTTTTGTCATGGCTAGCCCTCCTCAGATTGCAAAAAGAATTATAGATTATACTGATTATTTTCTGTAGTTGTTGGTGAATATGTCTCAGTGATGTCATCAGAAGGAGGGGTAATCTCATATTAGACTTTTGCCTTATTATTTATTTATTTAGTAATTCATTTATTTTGCCTCTTTGTCAGAATAATTAGTCAAGAATTTGTGAGCAGAAGTCAGTCCAGATGTGGATTTAGGAATAGTTGGAATGATTTTTGGATTGACAGCATTGTGAGATAATGCTGGATGCTTTGCACCATATCTTCACAAATACACATCAAATTGAAATAAGAAAAACTGAGAGACATCATCTTGATGTGCTCTAAAAAGTATTAGAAACTAATGCAGATACAGGAAATCCTCTGGATAACACCACTCAATTTAAGCATGTTGTGGGTGGAGGTATGCAGTCGCATTAATCTTTTAAGTCACTGGGTTTTGTGAAAAAGTTGTGCTATTTAGCAAATTTACCCAAAATGAAACCGTTCTTAATCACATGACACTAGGCCAATTGCTACGGGGGAATCTGTAGCCATTATATACCAGGATATAACCGTAATGAAAAAATACTACACAAATTAAATTGGAATGTTATCCAGTTGTTGTTTTTTGGGGTTTTTTTTTTTAAGCCTTCAGTTAAAGATGGTAAAGTCTTCTTGTTAAATTTGTTAAAACCCACGTAACGTTGATGAAAATCATGACTGAAATGCCTGGCTTTAGTTTTACAGCTTCATCATCTGTTGTTATGATTTCTCTGGCGGGGTGGGGTGGTGGTGGTGGGGGGGGGGGGGGGATAGGGTTGGAAGACATAATTTCTATGATGACTTCTACAAATCATAAGTAACTCCTCCCCATATCACATCATTAAATCATGTAGAATTACAAGAAACAACACACGGGACATGATGTCAGTTGAAAACTTTGATCATAGCCAGAAATACATAAAGAACATATAGTCACAGTTTTAAGGATTCAGAGAGCTTCATTGCTGCTTGAGAGAGAAATGATATGATTGAGTAATTTTTTTTAATGAAATAATTTGAGGGTACAAAAGAACCCTCAAATTATTTAAGTTCTTCAATAAATGAGCCAATTAGTTGATATTTGTAAGGAAATTATCTAAAGATATTTGAGAACAGAAGGAGCAAAAACCATGATAAAAAGTATTTTAGTTTAGTTATTTTCCAGTCTCACTTACTGATTAATTGATGCACTAATTTGGATGAAGAAAGTGCACAAATTCTAAACACATGCATATAATTAATTTATGAAAAATCTCCCCCTTACCACCTACAGGGATTCTTAAATCTAAGGACCAAAGTTTAGCTTATTTTACATGTAGCTTGGCTAAAATGTGATTGTTGAGTATGCATTTTGGTGTGCTGGGGGTTCAGAGTCAATGTTCAGGTTTTACATCTGCGGGGGAGACTGCGCGCCGGCTGGGTCATGTAGCTTTCTGACGTGTTTCTTCAGGTCAAAGTTCCTGCAGAAGCCCTTGCCACAGGTGGGGCAGGTGAAGGGCTTCTTATCGTTGTGGGTGTGCATGTGGAAGGTGAGGTTGTACACCTGATGAAATGCCTTGCTGCAGATGGAGCACTTGAACTGCTTCTCGCCACTGTGTGTCAGCTTGTGGTTTTTGTAGTTTCCTGTGTTGAGGCAAAAGGGTGAAACTTAACAAGACATCAAGACATGGAATTTCCTTACAATTCCAAAGACTTTCCAAGGTTTTCTCAGTGGTATCAGCATCACATAATCTGACTGTGAGGAAGTGAAAGGGACCAAAGCAAAAAAAGAAAAGACAAAAAAAAGAAAAGACAAAAACAAAAACAAAAAACAAGCAATTACAGTAACAAGACTTAATAAATTGTTAATTGATGGTTAAAATTGTTTTACTTTTTAAACTAATTAACATTACATTAAGGTTAAAATGAAATAGTAATTAATAATGTTTATATATTGATTAATCATTTGTTTTTAATCATCAGCTACTGGAATTGGATTGATGGTTATTGTAAAATTGCAACTTATTACATAAACTAATTGCATAAGTAAAAATAAATTATAACGTACTGATGTAAATCAGTCACTCATACACATATTTTAGGAATTTGTGCACTTTGTTCAATTATTATCAAATATATTATTGTTATTATTATTATTATTTTAATTTTTATCAACAGTAGAAGGGAATAACTACTAAAATTTAATTAATTATCAAGATACCTTTTATCAGTGATGAATACTGTACTGTATAATATGAGTCCATAGTGTGTGAAAAAAAAGACCACTAAATATTTTTCCTTATAATATTTATTTATTTGTGTTATTTTGTTTTGGGTTTTTTGTTGTTGTTGTTGTTCTGAGAATTAGAAATCATTCCACATTTTTGTGTTTTTTGTGTGTGAAAAATCCATTTTTATTCACATTAACAACTAAAATAAGGATCACGTGTTTACATTTGAGAAGCAAAATCCATCAAGTATTTGGCGTTATTGCTGAAACCCTACCAAATTCTTTGATATTTAAAATAACCAAAAAACAAACATATGTTTTCACCTTTTTAACATGAACCAGAGGACTCTTTCAGTGCAATGCAGTCCAGTGCAATAAACTACCACAATCACCCATGTAACCTTAATATTAAATAAAACTCTGAAATAAAGTACAATTAACACCTTTCTAACAACATAAAAAAGGAAAATGTACACTAAAAAATGACTTTTCGCTCTCAGTGAACACAAAGCAATACTGAAAATAATAAAACACTGAAATATATAAAATCAAAGGTTTCTTTATCTAAATAATTAATCATTAAGAGAAATGCGACTGGTATAAACTGAATGTATACAAACTGAGTCAATTTTATTTGACCATATTCCATTCCATTTAACATTTTACACTGTACCTATGTAACAAAATTTAATGGTAATTTATATGTAATCAAATAACTTGAAGCATTTAGTCATAAAGGTTTTTTGAGTGTATGAAGCCTCACACCTCATGAAGTGATGTATTGGATGTATTAGAGCTGACGTATTAGTAGATGTAAAGCAGTAGCAATACAACAATTTGAAGAGAATACACCAGTACAGCACAGTAAAACTGTAAGCATGTTGATGAATATAATGTCACAACTAAGAATGTGCATTTGTATAGTACATTTTCTTTACCACTTCATATCATACTATGTTATAACAGCTCAGAATGAATCCAGGGAACTGTTCCTCTTCAATTTTAACTGTTAGTTTTAGCCGTCATAGCAGACTAACCTTTTCTAAAATTAACAAGTACAGCTGATTTCAAGAAATTATACCTTAGTAATTGTTATGAATACATACATACATAAACAAATACAACAGCAACACAATCATCAACCACCACTCTAATGGGCCTTAGGCATTTGTTGATGCCCTAGTTGCTATGTGTCTGGCAGAGATGGCCCACATGGTTTGAAGGGTTGAAATAGCACCAAATATTTGGTCATACAATATATCCTGTTACTAGTGCAACCAATAAAATAACTGGAGTATTAAGTGATAATACAGAGAACTATGTAACAGCTCTGCTACAGGCAGTTACAGTGAACCATTTACATACGTTATGGTTCGATAACGTATGTAAAACTAAAAAAAAGAAAAAAGAAAAAGGAAAACAAAATAGTGCTGCTGGACAAGCATTTGTATAATTTTTGTGTCTGTTGTAGTATTAAACTAGTATGTCTTGAATATGCTGATTCATGTGCGATTGCCATTAATATATAATGATTACATACAGAAAAGCAGTGTGGAGTCTGTAGCGAACTTTAAATGGATTTAGCATCAGACCCGCTCTATTTGTCCATCACACCCATTTCTGTCACATATCATCACGTTTTGTTTTTTGTTTTGCTGTTGTTTTCTTTTTTCCTCCTTATGCCAATGAATTTGTCATGTTTTCGGTCTCTGATGTTTGGTTAAGTTCAGCTGTATAGTGAGGATGTGGCTCTTCTCTGGCGATCTCGGGTTTTTTTTTTTTTTTTTTTTTTTTTTTTTGTGTTTTTGTTTTGTTT
>VVHJ01046271.1:0-20978 GCA_015107715.1 Tylochromis polylepis
AGTGTGATACACACACACACACACACACACACACACACACACACACACACACAGGAGGTATGTTAAAAGTATTCCTTAATCTTTGGAGGTTGTGGTAGCTTTGAGAGAAATCCCCTTCTCTTCTCTGCGTACCCACCACCAGTCTCCATGGTTCAAACGTGAGCCTGGGGGCCTGGGAAAGAAAACCCCTCACTGATCCCAGGGTATGTTATGGTTTTTGGGGGAGAATGTGCATCTCAGGTCTGGTCTAGATCAGGTTCCTGACTCCCCCAAAGGTATGTGTTGTCTTTGGATCTGTCATTTGGGTTGCAGCTGAGGCCACATGTCCTCAGAAACCAGTTTAATAATCAGCTGTATAAAACTGATAACAATCAAGTGATTTATAATTTGTCTAGTTGTTGTTCCTTTAACCTTCATGCACATGGTCCATCTGTATAGTACATTTTATTAAGTGATAAACAACCACTTTGCTGTGCCGTAGAGCCTGTTCGCATTATAGAAGATGTTTGGCTTTGCTAAGTATCAAAATAAATATTTGCTGATTCTACACCTCTGTGATGCCAGGGAAAACCTTTGAGCTTGGGTGGATTTTCTTTCTTTTTTTTTATATGATAGCAAAGTGGGGTATTTAGAAAGTTAATTGAACATTACAAGAAAATACACTCACTAAATACTTTGTTAGGTACACTTTGCTAGTACTAAGATGGATCCCCTTTTGTCTTCAGAGCTGCCTTAATTCTTAATGGCGTAAATTAAACCAGGTGCTGGAAGCATTCTTCAGAAATTTTGGTCCATGTTGATATGATGGCATCACACAGTTGCTGCAGATTTGTCATCTGCACATCCATGATGTGAATCTTCCATTCTAACACATCCCAAAGGTGCTCTTGGGTTGAGATCTGGTGACTGTGGAGGCCATTTGAGTACAGTGAAGAAACCCATGTTCAGCCATGTTCAAGAAACACATTTGCAGTGATTTGAGCTTTCTGACATGGTGTGTTATTCCACTGGAATTAGCCATCAGAAGATGGGTACACTTTGCTCATAAGTGAATGGACAGGTAGCTTGTGGTGTTTAAATGATTGGTACTAAAGGGTTGAACGTATTCCAAGAAAATATCCCCCAAATTCAGTATTCTGACCTCACCATCCACATGTTACAGGAGAAATAGAGACTCGCCAGAAAAGGGAGTGTTTTTCCAATCTTCTCTTGTCCAAGTTTGGTGAGTCTGTGTGAATTGTATCCTCAGTTTCCTCTTCCTCGCTAACAGGAGTGTCACCTGGTGTGGTCTTCTGCTGCTGTAGCCCATCTGCTCTACATGTTGTGCATTCAGAGATGGTCTTACGCATATCTTGGCTGTAATGAGTGGTTACAGCATTTGAGTTAGTGTTGTCTTCCTAGCTTGAAGACGTCTGGCCTTTTTCCTGTGACCTCTGGCCTCAAATACTTGTTTTTTTCCCAGAGAACTGCTGCTCACTGGATGGTTTCTCTTTTTTTGAACATTACCTGTAAAGCCTAGAGATGGTTTGAGCTTCAGCAGGTCCTCTTGACCATGTCTACATGACTAAATGCATTGGTTTTCTGCCATGTGATTGTCTCCTTAGATAGCTGTGTTCAGGAGCAGTTGAATTGGTGTACTGAAATAGGCTTTTTCACTTTGTACATGTTTATTGAGTTTAAACAACAACTGAGAAGTTCCCAGCTGCCAAGATAATGTCTGAATTGTTTTTGCACAACAGCCATGTGCCCATTGGAAAACAGATTTCTTGTCTGTAAATTATAACTGTGTATGATAGTATCTTAATAACGGTTGAAAGTGGTCAGGATTAAAATCCTGATTGTTTGCTGTGCTGATTATAAAGCTCTTTGAGGCCTAATCATGATTTATGATTCTATATAAATAGAAATGACTTCACCTCATTTTTTATAAGACTGTGTTATTCAAACCTTATTTGGTATTTACTGCCTACTACTCTATGATTTTAAATCACAGGCTCAACATCCTGGATTACTGTTATATAGTATATTGACATGGTAAGTATATAAAGATACTCTTGTGTAAAGATGGGCATTTCTGGAAAGATTGTATTTTTCATTCTTGCTTTTACACTCAAAATAGACTTTAATTTCTTTAATATTTCAAAACAATTATATATATGCAGTACACATTGAATATCTGTTTAGATTTTCATTTGTTTTGACATAAGTACAAACAAAAAAAGCTAATTTGTAAAAATGCAAGCTGGGATTGATAACAAATTCCCCTACACCCTACAGTATCTCTACTGCAAAAACACAAAATGATATGACTGCATTTCGTTTGCCAGAATAGGTTTCAGGAAAAGTCTTTCTTCTCCTATAAAAATAAGTAGTTGAGATTTGGCCTTGTGCTGGCAATCTGCATGCTCTGGAGCTCAGATGCAGACACAGTAAGAAGGAAAGCAAGAGGCCTCAGTTGATTGTTTTTAGTGGGGCTTTCCGGGATCCCCTGTCCGAGGACTTTGCTGTTACTCAAAGTTTATTTTCCTGACCCAGCCATTTTTCAGCCTTTTTGCCCTCACATTTGTTTGTCTTACATCTGCGCTCTACAAAATTGTTTGCCTAGAGTATTAGCTGACCTCCACGGTCCCTCCCCAAATACACCAGCAGGAAGCAACATTACATCCCCACCACTGGCCTCATGCCACAGCATTGTGATCAAGAAACCTTAGTGTAAATCTATACTCGTGTAAAACACAACTGCAGTGCAGATCAAGGGCTTTCACTTACATTGTAAACAACCCAGCAGCCCCTACTTGTTTTATTAAAATAATCTTAGCAAGGATGGGAGAGAGGAACCCAGGTGTGCTCTTTAACTCTGCGTACTCTTTGTGCATTTGTGGTTAAGGGAGTGTGTGTATATGTTAATTTCTTCAGGTGTTCCAGGACCTGGGTGTGTCGGTACTGTCCGGAGCTTCTGAGGGCTACAATGTGTGCCTGTTTGCTTATGGTCAAACAGGATCTGGAAAGACTTACACCATGATGGGGACGCCGGTGAGGAGAGTCCTGGAATCACTGCACAATATTAAATATACTTTTGTCATGCCTTAGTTAATATTATAAGGGATATTGAAGGGTCCAGATCATGCTGCACAGACACAGATAAATCCTTCGGTTGGTCACTATCTTCTGTTCAATTTTCTTTAGGACTCCATGGGCTTGACTCCTCGCATTTGTCAGGTAAGATGGTTGATTAATCGTCAACTCAGGTAGCGACACGAATGAAGTGAGCATGCTGAGCGTTCATCTTCCCGAGTATCTTCCTGAGTATCCAGTATTGTAGGTTGAAGTAAATTGCAGCTCTCCTTTGCCTCCCAGGGTCTCTTTCAGTCTGAAGACACTTTTTCAGATGGGCAGAACTCAAGCAGAGTGGAGATCAGGTACTGCTTTATTGCATAAATCTGTGTCTTCTGATTTTCATCAATTTAATTGGGCCTTTTCCTAAAGTTTAAATTCAAATTAGACAAGAGTTTATGCCACTGTTATGCTGAAAAACTGTAGCCAGCAAAATTAAAACAGGATTTTTTTCTGTTTTAACTTCTCGGGGAAAAGTTGTTAATGTTACAAAGAAAGTTCTCTCTGCCCTTCACTCATAAATATTAAATGGACTCGCACATCAGTGGAGGCTGGAACAACTTTGGGTTCAGTGTCTTCTCCAAGGACACTTTGGTTTGTGGAGGGGCCAAGGATCAAAGTACTAACCCTGCCATTTGTGGACACCTGAGTACACACCGCTTGAGCCAAAGCTGCCAATTGTATGGTTATTACAAGGAAAAATACAGGGTTTTTACAATTTGAAGATTATAATCTCCCTAGCATAGACACTGTTTCCCAGTTATTTGATTTGCTAAGCAGTTCAAAACACTGCCCAGGTAGCCATGATTACTACCTGGCTGAAATACAGCCAGTGTTTGTTGTGTTTTTTAAGCTCTCAAAAAAATAGAGCAGAGTAAAGTAAAATTTGAGACATAGCAAATGCAGATAATGAATTGAGTAGATTTAGCTCGACATGTGGTGTGCATCTAAGTGATGTTAGGGATATAAATGACTTTAAGCAGTCCTTTCCTGAACTTGTATTGAAGCAGATATTTTTTGAAAACCTCTGTCTCCTTATTTCTCTGTCCTTGCAGCTTCTTGGAGATCTATAACGAGCGTGTAAGAGATCTGCTGAAAGGAGGCGAACAGAAGAAGAGAGCCACACTGAGAGTTAGAGAACATCCTGAGAAAGGACCCTATGTACAAGGTGAGTTTTCTTTCCTTTCCACTGCTAGAGAGAGGAAGAAACAATCTACATTTAAAAAAAAAAACAACCTAAAATCAAGATGAACAAATTGCATTGCAATGTTTAAAACATGACCTAGCAGTTCCAGGTGGTGATGCACTAAATGTTTATCTAAGGGACCAGCTTTGAAGTGACACAAATCCCTTTGGGGTTGCGTCAGGAAGGGCATCCGGTGCAAAAAATCTGCCAAATTAAACAGAGTGACCCCTTGTGAATAAGGGAGCAGCCAAAAGTAACTTGCATGAATGCACGCTTAAGTAGAAGTCAGAAAAGAAATTCTCCAAGATGTCTTGTTTGTGTTGTCTTCTTGATTTAGTTTTAGTCAGATCTATTTTTAGTTGGGATTGTAAGTTAGACTCCTGTAGCTTCTTTTATTTTACTTTTTCTCTTTTCCCCTTCATCTCTTCATCCTTTCCCTCTCATTCCCTCCATTTCTTTCGCTCCCTGTCATCCGCCGGACTCTCTGTATTCAGAGCCCCACATCCACTCATTGTCTGTATCAGGAGAAATCCCACTTGCCCAGAGGAAGTGAAGTCATTTCCTTGTGGTTCCAAGCAGTTCCACATACATCATATCCCATTTAGGTTTTCCAAATTCTACTTCTAATCCCTCAGTGGTTTTCCATCCAAACACTGTTTTGTTGCCACTCCTGTTTTCCTTAAATAATTTAACTCTTTGTATTGACCAGCTTAGAAAAAACAAAAAGCAAGTGGCTAAATGATGAGCCAAGAGACTCCATGATGATCTGTGTGCACATGTTTAACAGCTTGTTAAGTTGGTGATTCATGCCTGGAAGTAGAGCATTGTTAGAAACTGTTGTTTCTAGATGCTGTGGGAAATATTAAAAAGCACATGGTGGGAGCAAGGATTGGTGCATTTCCTGTTTGTGTCTCCTTTATATTTCTTTCCTCTGAACATTTTAATCCCTCCAAATAATCATAGCAACTTTTTTTTGTCTCATCCCCATTAAGTTTAATGTTTTTAGAAGTTTTGTATGATGTGTAATAAAAATGGGATTGCGTTCAGTCAGAGTTGACCAATACAAATCTTCATTCTCTTTGCGTCCCTTCCATCAGACCTTTCATCACACGTGGTCTCAGACTGCAAACAGGCCATAGACCTTCTGGAGGAAGGCATCGCCAACCGCATCACTGCAGCAACCCACAACCATGATGCCAGCAGCAGATCCCATGCCATCTTTACGATTCAGTACACACAGGTCATCATCACTCTCAGAGCTTACATAAAGTCAGACTCTGCATGTTGTGCTCTTATTTTATTTTTTTTCCAGATATTCACATAATACTCCGGAGTATTGAATTTGTGTGTCGACTCTATAACAGTTTCACTGATCAATATTTAGACTTCGGGTTATTTACTTTTGTCTTTTCTCTTTAGGCTATCCTAGAAAACAACCTTCCTTCTGAAACTGTCAGCAAGATTAACCTGGTTGACCTGGCTGGGAGGTGAAAATGTTATTTCCTGCTGTTGTGTGCCCCATTTTTTTCCCCTTCAGCATCATTTTAGCCCAAGTCGTTGACAAAAGTGCCCCCTAGTGGATACTGACACTTACCCTCAGATTGCTGAACTCCCTGTTTCACACATTTTTACATTTTTAGTCATTTTTTATTGATGACCTCATATTTTGTTTATGCTGTGTCTAACAGTGAGAGAGCAGACCCCCACTACTGCAGGGATAGACTGACAGAGGGCTCCAACATCAACAAGTCTCTGGTTACTTTGGGCATTGTCATTTCAGCTCTTGGTAAATAAAATGTTTTAGTATTTTTATTTCACTTGAATAAACTTCCACTAAATCCACACATATTCTCTTCTGTTCTCTTATGTGTTTGCTTTTTTTGGCACGTCCTTCAATCTTTTCGCCATCATCTCCGCAGCTCAGAACTCACAGATGTCAAGCAGCTGCCAGAGTATCAACAGCGTGGCCTCTGAGGGCGATGGCAGCACAGTGGGTAGCCACAGCAGCTCACTGTCTGGAGGTGGAGGTGGGAGGAGGCACTGCTTCATTCCCTACAGAGACTCAGTCCTAACCTGGCTTTTGAAAGACAGTCTGGGTGGAAACTCCAAGACAATTATGATTGCAAGTGAGTTATTATGTATTCAAACTGAGTGTTTCCACAATAAATTCTTATTTTCATATATATTTTCAAACTGAATTTGAGAAAACTGACCACCTTATGCCAAGTAATGTGAGTGTTAAATGCTGCTGGTATGGGTGTGTGTGTGTTTCGCATGTATTTTCTCTTGCAGCGGTCTCACCCTCTGCCAGCAGTTATAACGAGACCCTGAGCACCCTGCGTTATGCTGCCCATGCCAGAAATATTGTCAACAAGCCTCGGGTTAATGAGGTTAGCGGCTGTTTGGAGTCAGATGCCAAGGTTTAATGTTTGATCTAATTGTTTGGATTAGGTTAACGTGCACTTTGATTTCTGTGCAGGATGCGAATGTTCGACTGATCAGGGAACTGAGAGAGGAGATTGACAGGCTGAAGAGCATGCTGCTCAGCTTTGAAATGGTATGGTGACCTTTTATCGCTAGAGCGTGTCTCTAACTCTCCCAGGGATACACTCGGCTGCGTTTACTCCCTTAAAAAAAAAAATCCTTCTTAGTACTGTAAAGCTTTGTATAAAAGAGATTCCCACATTACACATTTTTCTACCAAATCCTTAATACAGTGTTTTATATCTTGGTGACATTTCTAATCCCCTTAGGTGGTAAGGACTGAATTGCATTGTAATGTCTGTGTGACATTTTCCTTTTGCACAGTATGTTGACTGATCATTTCTTTACCCTCTTGATTGACAGCAACGTAATCCCAGTCCATCCTTGAGTGACGAAAGGGATGGAAATCTTTCTGAAATCGTGCTGCAGAACGAGCTAAAGGTAACGCAAGGTCGACACACATGCTTACATCTGCCTGTCTGAGTCTTTGACACGTTAAGCAAGTGTGACTTCAGTGGAATGTTTTTATCAGGTCGCTGCTTTTTCCAATATTTACCATGTATCTTTTCCAAGATTAGGCACCTCCACTAACTGAACTGGGATTTTTTTGTTTTGTTCTGCCTTACTAGGAGAAATTGGAAACTTAAACAGTTAAACAAACCAAATATTATAAATCATCCTACCTGAAGAAGTTTTTTTTAGTACTACTACTATCTATAGGACAGGACACTAGTAGCAGCTGTTGGTGCCAATGTTTTCTCCCTCCCATTCTTCCTGACATTCCTATGCCCTCACCCATGCCTGGGTTGCAGGTGGAGCAGCTGACAAAGGACTGGTCGGACAGCTGGAGAGACAAGAAGGAGCTCCTGGAGGAATACAGTGTGGACATCAACAGAGACCGGGCCGGCTTCCTCATCAACTCCCTCCAGCCACACCTCGTTGCCCTTGATAGAGATGTTCTCAGCACTGGTGTCGTCTTTTATCACCTCAGGGTATGATGATGAAAAAGAGGAATATGGGGTTTATAGTCTTTCTCTCTTTATGCAAGTTTCTTTTCAACCCAGGACATGCATATTTGTCATTTACAGGCATGCTATAACATTAAAAATGCATTTATTTTGCACTAACAACAGGATGCAAACTTTTGCATTTGCTCTACTTTTCTGAAATCTCAAGTTACTGTTTTTGTCAGCTGACTTGACTAAAACCATCTCTGTTTTTCTACTAGATCCTTCCAATCCTCTTCACTCCTTGTACTACTATTTCTCTCTGTACTTCTAGAAAAACTCTTGAGAAAAGGTGCGTTTCTGTTGCCTTTTCTTTTCACTGTATCTTCCAACTGTCCTGTCGATTTCCCCTCTGTGTGTACGTGTGTGTGTCTGTGTGTACCTTCTGCAATGCATAAAACTCTGTTGGATAAGAGGCTCATAGTTCTGAGGCTAGGACTCAAGGGAGCTTTAGCTGTCCTGATTCTGACAATGACAAGCATACCCTTAGGCCTGACAATTACACTGTTTCCTGCATGTGAAGAACTGAGGCCACCTGGGAGCACATGTGGACCTGACACCAAATAAGAAAGCCTTTAATCCCATCAGATAAGACTTCAGATTAAACAAATCACATTTATTTTTCTTCCAGGTAAGTGAAGGAATAGACATTAAAACCCCTTCATAGAAGATTTTGTGTCAAAATATTTGCTTGTTTTTTAGATATTGTTGTATTGTATTGCTTTTTAATGTTTTTATTTATGTGGATTTTGATTATAGTTATCATGTTCACAACATATTTTTTGTTACAGGAAGGAGTTACCCGCATTGGACCTCAGGACCAGTTTGAAGAACCACAAATAGGTATTTATTTATTCTCTGTGGACTTAATGAAAGCCTCTTAAAGCCATGCGATAAGACAGGTCCGGTAACAGAAATTATACAATACAGACAAAGTATATTTTTATAATATTGTGTTTGTCGTGTAGGGTATTGCACACAAGGTGCAGAGTGCGTTATGATTACGTGGATGTATTATAAGCCCCCTTCTCATTAAATGTTGCATTAGATGCTGTACATGTTGTGCAGTTGAGTAGCAGCAACAGTACAGCTTTCTAAATCAAAATGTGTCACAACATTTCTGCATTCTGTGTGTAGTCTTGCAGGGCAGCGCCAGCTGTGAGATTGAAAACCACAGGGGTGTGGTGACGCTCAGACCAGTGCCGGGCTGCGTTTGCCTGCTCAACGACAGAGAGGTCACAGAGTCCTGTAGACTGGCTCAAGGTCAGCTCATGTCCTCAGCAGAGCACTTTGTTCACACTGTCTTTGGTTCCCAGCAGGTTTGCCCCAGATAATGTGACAGAAGCTGGTTATCTTGGTACAAAAAGGAGAAAAAAAAATATCAGTGTGGTTGCATGTTTTAATTTTGGATCTGAGCCATGCGAGTCCACTGTTGTGATTTGATCAATTATTTTTATGTAGATATTGTAAATCAGCCGTTGGTGAGTTACTGCTTTGCACTGCTGCACATAAAGGTAATTCATGACTTTAAATGCAGTTGATGCCTTTTGCTTAATTAATGCCGGCCTTAAACGAAACTTGAATTTCATCCAGGAATCAAAAGAACATGCTGTGAGCAATTTGTCTTTCAAATAAGCAGGGGGAAAAAAAATGATGTTCTCGACACACATGTACATTCAGCAAAGCTGAAAAAAATATAAATGCACATATGCCTAAAGATTTACAGAGTTACGTTAAAGATAAAAATGCAGTGTACACACACACAGCTTACATGAACACAATGCCATGGGTTTAGCGCAGCTCATGATGAAAGATTTGTCTCTCTGTCTCCAGGGACAGTGATTACCTTGGGAGGAGTGCATAAGTTCCGCTTCAACCACCCAGCAGAAGCAGCTGTCCTTCGGGAACGCAGGCGGGTAGGTGCTGATCGTCCCAAAGCGAATGTGATGCTGTTGATTATCATGACAATCATGAAAATATTTATGATGAGCAGATGATTGGGTGATGCACTTGAATGCTGATGATACACAGAATTTCCTTTTTCTCTGAGAATTCTTAGAATAGCACATTTTTTTAATTTTATCTGTAAACACTAAAATATTAATTTTTCTTTTAAGACCAGTGAAGGTGGCATGACCTGCACCTACACAGACCTTTGCCTTGTGACCCCTGATAACAGGTAAATACTGTTTTAAGGCAATGTTTCCCACTCTGTGAATATATTTGGGCTAAACAGGTATTTTTCTGTGCCCAGTTTCATATTTGACAAGAATTACAAATATTGTACCAGTGTCCTTCCTGTAGATTCATGCGTAAGTCCTTCCACTTTTTGGAGTGCATGTTTCCATTAGCCCCCACCCTTGTGAACAATCCCAGTTAGCTGTTTACGATTCAGGCTCAGGGGTTGCTTAGTTACTCCTGAGACGCTGAACTCAACAGTATCCTTTACTTTCAACCTCTCTGCCACCAAACTGTAAAATTCTAGACATCAAACTACACATAGGTGAGGTAAAATGATCGTTTTACTCTCCCTGGTTGTCTTTTTCTCTCTTTTATTTCATCATTGTTTCTCAGTCTGTGCTTCATCTGTGTCATGCGTCTCTTTTTGTAGTGTCAAAGAAGTGAATCTCCCACAGCAGGTGGGTGCATGCTTCTCTCCCAGTGAGGAGCCTTCTGCCAGGCAGCGTGTGGAGGAGCAGAAACGTTTCGTAGAGAGTTTGCGTCAGGAGATTCAGGCTGAACAGAGACGGGCAGAGAGAGAGCTAGAAAGGGAGCAGGCCCACCTCCAACAGCAACACACTGATAGTGAGAACTCTTTGCATTTCATCACTTACACAAGTATTATTCAAAATCCAAGCTGAAATTCTACATTGTTTTATAAAAAAAATGGATGACTATGCCAAAAGTCATATTGATTGAGATTTCTAGTGCTCATAATGTCCTACTTTCTGTCTTTACCCAACAGTCCAGCAGTGGATTTTGAAGGAGAAACATCGCCTGACAGCTGTTGAGCAGAGGATCACCCAGGAGTCTGGAGTGCAAGCAGACCTCCTCCCTGCTCCTCTACTGGAGAGGTTAACAAGTCATGTGTTCAGGGATCAGAAAGATGTTTCAGTGGATTGTCCATCCCATGTAATAAGAGCCAGGAAGAAGGCAGTGCAGGATGAATTGCTAAAGCATCACGCTCTCTGCCGGGCCGAGAGCCGCATCCGTCGCAAAAGGCTGCGTTACCAGCTGGAGAGAATTGCCAGCAAGCGGCATCTGTTGGAAGCAAAGAAAGAGTTACAGCAGCTGGAAAAGACTCTGCCTCCAGGACCAGACAGCCCAGAATCTCCTGAGGCTGGATCGCCTTCGAAGCTCAAAGGACGAGCGTTTGATTCTCGTAGACACTCGTTTTCAGCCAATCTTTTGTCCCGACTCTACCCACAGAACACACCTATCTTCAGGTAAGGGGGCAATAAAATCTGTTGATGAGGCTCAGGAAGCAATTTTTCAGCTTTTCTTAATTATTTAGGTCTTGACTATTAAAGTGTCTCTTTTTCTCCTTCTCCAACAGACACTTCCTCAAGAGAAACAGATCCACAGACCTGACTTTAAATTCACCCACAACGTTTGATTGCACTGGTAGCAGGAAGTGGGTTTCGGATGAGTGTCTTCCTCGGGAAAGGACTCAAAGTTGTTCTGGTTCTATCTTCTCAGAGCAAAATCAGCCCCACCAGAATGGAGTAAGCTCCCCTGAAAAGATCACACTGACTGCCAAAGAGGAACCACAAACCCAGCTCTGCCGGGAAAGGCCAGAAAGAAAACCTCTGCTTCCAAACCGAGACCTGTCTTTTAAGAACAGATCAGACCAGAAATCAACGGGTACACAGAAGTTGCCTCTTGGATGTAGTGTGCTGCTAGTCGGCAAAGAAAACTTTCAAGGATCATCCACAGACAAACCCAGTTCTGAGAATGGCCCTGTTATGCAAGAGAAAACATCCTGTCATGCAGATAACAGCAGACTAGGAACCATCAGCAAGTCGTTTCCTCGTTCTGTGGGGCCCAGGATAAAAAGAGCTCTGTCCAGAGTGTTCAGAAAACCTCCCTCAGGTGTGAATAGACAACAACTGCCTAAGCCTCTTGGAAAGTTTGCAAATAAATTTTACTGGAGACAACGAAGAGACAAGAGCCTTAGAGACACCAAAATGAGTCAAAGGAAATGTACCATTAAAACTACAGTCTCGTGTGAGGAGCTTGACCAAAGGACTCTGTTTGAGAGCATCAGACAAAGACGGTGGCATAGCACTGAGGCTCTGATGAACAAGACTAGTAGATGGATAGATGAGCAGCAGGGACTGGTTGGGTGGGAGGAAGAGCGAGAAGTCGGAGACGATGGGACATCAGACTGCGAGAGCCTTTTCTCTCTTGATTCTCTGTCCTCTGCTTATGCCACAGCTCTAGCAGAGCAGCTGAGACGCGAGGATGCAGCTCAAAGCGAAGCAGAGAGTGAAGACAGTCAAATGTCTAAAGATTCACTGACTTTGGAGAGCACTGTTAAATTCTCAACAGTGCAGAGATTTAGCCAGACACTGGTACCAACTTACTCACTGGTGAAGGATTCCACTGATTCATCCATGCTGCACAAAAAGACAGCAGAGACCAGTTTTAAGTGGGACAGCTGTCAGAAAACTCTTGTAATCCCAACAGAGGCATACTGGAGCCATCAAAGCTCCCCGAAGACAAGACAAACTGATACAACAATGAAGCCTCCTTCTCAAAGCTCATTAGTAGCAGATTCCAGAGGCAGAGACACTGTACATAAATTAACTCAGGACTTTGGGAATGTGCAGACCACTTTAACCAGTAGCCCACGCTCTCTGAGCAGCTGCAGTGTGAGGGAGCCAGAAAACCCGCTGGTTCTCACTGATGCCTGGTCCTCCACAGATGCAGCAGAGAGTCCCAGGATGCAGAGGGATTCTCTACCTTTCCAAAGAAAAATGATGTTCCGACATTCAGAGATCAGCAGCAGTAGTCCCAGTCCGACAAGTATGAAAATGTCAGGCTCTCAGGTTGGATCTAGAAGCCATAGCTCTACGTCCACTAGCACTGAAGGTGTAAATATAAAAATGGAGGAACACGACCTTGAAGTTTTGGGGGGTTTTCAGACACTGTCGACACCAGATGATGCCCTGAAGTCTGATAATCAGAAGGATGTAGGATGTTGTGCAGAGTGTTTAGGAGAACCCGCAAAAATGAGAGATCCTCCTATTACAGGTACTCCAGATATCAGTTACAATCAGGATCCAGCATCCTTATCAGATCAAATGGAGACTGAAATTCCCCAGACCACACAAGCAACATCAAATTTGCTTCAGGTGTTTGCAGATTCCCCCAATATGATGTCTGCTGACATTACAATGTCCTCTGACACTGAAATGTGCAGCTCGTTTTCTCAGTCAGTTATCCATTTCTCCACAAATCCTACTAACCAACGTGAAATACTGGCTGAGATTCCTGAAGCAGCAAGTCCCTTAAAACCTTCTACTGAAAAGGCAGCAATATGCAGTCTAGATTGTGGAACAGAAAAGGTGAGAGATTTACAGCAGTGTAAGTTTACAAATACAGAAGATGCATTTCTTCTAAGGGATGGAATCAAAGACACTGAGCAGGCCACTGCACTACAGCAGGAAGTTGTTAAATCAACTTGTAAAAATTCCAGGAAGAGGAACAAAGACAAAGAAGATGCTTTTATGGGCAGCTTGAAAATACCAAATACACAGGACAGCAGAGAGTTGGTAAGCTTCTGCTGTGCATCAGGTGACATTCATGAGGAGATTTACCTTGATGACAATAACAGCACCAATGATTCTAAAGAAGAAGAAGAGCCTACAGTAGAAACTAGCGGCAGAGGATGTGATTCTGTTTGTGTTGTTGGCAGTGTTACACAAGATACAGTGTCTTCAGTTGCATTGCCAGTATCTGATTGCATCAGTGGGAAACTTGAACCAAATTGTGGCGTCTTTGAGGACTCTCAGTTTGGGCTTCAGAGTCACGGCAAAGATTCACAGAATAGTATTTCATTCGGCGATAATAAAGTAGACCAAAAGGGGGGTGTAACGCTAAAGGAACAGTTTGCAGAAACAGAAAAGAGAGAATCCCAAGTGAATAACCACAGAAAAAACCAAGAAGGGAGAGAACACATATGCAAGTCAGATGCTATTTGCAGCGCTATTGATCTGAGAATCGCAGAAGTGGTGAAAGAGCACATGAAATTGTCATTGATGGATAGTGATGGAGCCAGGAAGAGCATGAGTCAAAGTCTGGATGCCTTGTCATCATCTGCAAGTCATTTTGTCTCAAACAGTGATGAATGCAGATGGACAGCAAAACAAATGCGAGATGAAAGGAGTAATCAAGCGAAAGAAGGAACAAACCTGAGTGGACATCCTACACTGGAAACTTTGATAAGTAAAACTAAGGTGGATAAAAGTGAGCACCAGGCTTCAGCTATGCCAGCTGAATTGAGGAATAGCCATGGTTGCAGCACGCTTGTACATGCTGAAGTGACGCAACACGTTGACAGCGCTCATAACGTGTCTGATGGAACATTAAACAAGCAGGTCTTCAGCCCCTGTGTTTTCCAAAACTCACTTCCAAATATCCATTCAAGTCTGACTCTGTGCAGTCAGGCAGGGTGCGAGCACTCTGGCGACTCTTTGTCAGCAAGTGACAGCCAGACGGATCCCCCAGCTTTCAATGCTAAGCAGACATGCCCACAACTTAACCAAATAAGCCCTGAAACACTTTTCACCACTAACTGCATAAAAGTGAATTGTATCTGTACTGCTATGGGGAACGCTGGTATGGAAACGGCATCAAATGTTGTCAATAAAGATAATTATTCACTCAAACCAAACTTGCCAAAGATGATTCAACATTTCCAAAATAGTGCTGAAATATCTGGAGCCATGAAGTTATTAGCTGCTGGTAGATTACATCAGTTTAAACCAGACAGAAGCCACAGCAACCAGAACACATCCCCTGATGAGGATGTCTGCATGAAAGGATCTGCTGGGCATGATGTAAATGTTGAACGAGACACCACAACAGGAGGCAAACCTTCTGTCACAGCACAGGATGAGCTCAGCTATCGACAGACTGTTTCTGATAACTCATCTCAGAGCTGCTGCAAAACCAAACCCCAAAATTTATGTGAGTCACATTCCAAATTTAATGAAAATACTCAAATCATTAGCAGCGGAGATTGCATAATGAAAAGTGACAAAGAGACTTTGACCCAACCATTCGTGCCACACAATCGAGCAGTCGCAGCAGAGTCAAAATCTAAAATGCTACAGCAAAACTGCTTTAAAAATGCAAGTTGTTTTAGACCTGTAACTGCCAAAGAGCCCAAGAAAAGCACAACTGGTGGCATGCTAGTAAATTCTTCTCTTATGATGCAAAAAGGCAAAACTAAGCGGTTCAGAAAGTCTCACATCAAGACCTGTCCCACATCTTCCTCTGACTCCTCTCTTAAGTCATCAGATGAGGATGAGGAGGACAACGCCGCCACTAGGATGCATCACAGCAGGCTGGCATCTAAATGGGTCAAGCTTGACACTCAGAATAATGTCAAACCTGAAGTCAGACAGCCAAGAAAAAACAGTGCAGGGCAATCTACTTTAGCAGCAGCAAACAAATCAAACCTGAAGACTTTTCCCCATGGAAATCCTGGCAAAAACGAAGTCAAGCTCAGTAAAGCTTACACACTAAAAAGACACTCGTTACCTCTTCGGTCAGTGTCACAGAAGACTGAACAAATCGGCCCGTATACAAACAAAAAGGAACCACAGCATACACCAAAGTCTCGAGATTCCCCTATTCATTTTGCATCCAGTGACATCAACCCTTATGTTCACCAGTGGCAAGATGACGACTCAAGCCAACATTGCTATAAGAACCCAGCATTTGGAAGTGCTGCTGATCTATCCAGTAAATCTCCACTTTTAAACAGCTCCGAGAAACGTATAACAAGGTGCTGCAGTGTCGATAATGGTCTGAATGGGCAGAACTCTCCATTTAATTCTCATCTTAGCACATATGCCACAAACAAGGGACTCTCCAGTACTCTAAGCAGTATGGAGGATTATAAAGAACAAGCAACTAAAACATCTCAGCTTACACCCTGTCAACAGGCATTTGCAAATATCTGCAGTTGCTCTGCTAATCTGACAGCAGACAGCAGTTCTTCAGTCAACAATGTTCCTGGTGATCCTGGAAACACTTCCGGTCGAGTGGATGAAATCATGTTCGTTTACTCATCGGAGCAAGAGTGCCAGACGAGCAAAACAAATGCACGAAGGAGGACATGCGAACACAGTACTCAGACTGAGCGTGAACTTCAGGCGCAGGGTAACAGTAAGAACTGTAACTCTTTGAAGAGGAAAGATCGTCACAAAAGGAGCAACACAGATGTACCCGCGTCGCAGAAAAACAAGGTGGATATCACAGAATCTCCAACTTGGGCCAGTATGGAAAGCATGTCAGCTCACATTTCTAAGTTAATCAACAGCACCTCGAACCTGCTGGGGGACGTCCAGGGAATGAGGACAGGTGAAGTTCGCAATTCCAGTTCAAGGAGTATTAACTTCTCAGATCTTAGCACATCTTACATCGAGTCTAATGGTGGCGCCAAGAGAGACTGCTCAACTCAGACGGCTGCAGATGTTGGGATCCAGACTGAGAGGCTTGTAGCTCCAGCAGAAAAGGAAGCTGCTGCTCTTCTGTCACCCAGTGAGAAGGCTAAATCTCATGAAGTCAATGTGATAGTCAAAGTGATTGGTTCTGAAGCTGTCAGTGTCTCCCAAGACAAAAATATCCACTGTGTGGTAAAAACAAAATCTAACACAGTTGAAAAGATGCAAAGTATGCCTGACCTGAGGTTTAACACCTCTGCTTCCTCACAGTCTTCGAATGACCCTCTCAGAACAGCTTGTGCAAAGACTGCAGCTGACTGTCAAAGACGTGTAAGGTCTGCTTCATCTAGAGTCTCTGAAGCACTGGGCTGCAGAAATACTGCAGTACCTGAAATCACCCATAGGTCATTAAAAATCTGCTACCAAGAAAATCACAGCCCTTCAACAACACACCTCTTATCTCCTCTTTTAAAGAAAATGGTCACCTATACAGACCGTGCGTCATCTCCTATTCTTACAGTGGGAGCAAGATTACGCACGAGACTCAAGGGAAAACAGTCAGTAACATGTTCTGCAAAATGTAAGGCTCAAAAGACAAACCACCCTTCTGAGGATGACAGCCTGACCATTCCTTCTGTTTCGGATGACAGTCGGATGTCCTTACGGGATTGTGATTCTTCCTCTGACAAAATAGAATCAGTATCACTTGAGAAAGTGAGTGAAATTAGTTGCACAAGCGCCAAAGGATTAGATAAGTGCTCTTCAAGGCTAAATCCATCAATGGAAACGTATGCCAACTCTGATGGGAGACATGTGGACTGTCAAGACAAGGACAACCACAAGTTCGGGTCCAAATGGCCGGCGGCATCCCCGCAGTGGGCGCCTACTTCAGCAAAGGGTTTAATTTTGCAGAATCACATTTCCCCCACATTGAAACAGACTGATGTGCACAAACAGCAGGCATCAGACTTCAGAAGACTTGTATCTAATGCTGGGGATTTTAACTACAGTCTATCTGCATTCAGCGACAAGACTAATCAACCTCAAGAGGATGATATGATGTCACTGGCACCCAGTGAATGCAACACAGATGTGCTTGTGAACATTGAACCTGTCAGCGATGTGTTTCCTTGTGAAAATAATCAGAGAGTCCCGGAGGACCTGCCTATGCACAACAAGTTCACCAACTGGTCGGGGGTCAATCAGCAACAGTCAAAGTGCTCAAAAAAACCGACCACATTTGTGACCAGTGAGCACAACAAACGCCGAGCCTGTGCCGAATGGGGTGAAGTCGCGAGCTTCGGTTCAAATGCGGAGTCTGTGGCACATAGCGACAAGAGGGCAAAGGAGATAGTGAAGCTGCGACAGGAGAGAGAGCAGGTGATGGCGACGGTCAACCTCAACATGAACCCGACACCACTGACTGTGGAGCTGGCAGAGGCCAAGCTTCATTACAGGCTTGGAGAGACGGACACACTGCTAAAGATGTTGTCCCCGAGGTCCAAAGATGAGCTTGTGACTCCAGCTTCTGCTTCTACAAAACAGCAGCTGTATGATGTGTAAGGATACGGTTGACACAAATGCTCTATTTTGACATAAGATTTGCTTTAAAATGTTTAATACACATCAAAATGGAAATACTTACCTAATTAAAGAATACAAAAGAAATAATAATAATATTCTGACCTGACGTTCAATGCCAGCTTTCAAAACATAAAACACTTTCGTAACTGATACTACAGATACATTGATATTTTGTAAAACTGGTCTTTTCTTAGACTTCATTGCCGTTACTGTGTTTTTTATTTTGATCCCTCAGGCACCGCAGGAGTATTGAGGGTTTGAGGCAGGAGAGGGAGGAGCGCCTCCAGACTTACCAGAGAACTCGTAGTCTGAGTCCGAGCAAGCACCCTCGCCTCTGTCCTCAGGAGGCTGCATCTACTGCAAAACCCAGTCGGCACAAAGAGCATCTTCAAAGGCTTCGCCAAGAAGTGATAGAGAGCACCAGGTGAGATGCTGAGTTTCACAAAATCAAAGCACAACGGCTCTTTGAATCTCACATTCCGTGCATAGATTTTCAGGAATGATATACATAGAAAATATATTTGGCTCTTATTTGTTCTTACTGAAGAATGCCAGATCCTCCAAGGGAAGAAAGCCAGTATCCATCTGACATTGAGCAGCTGTTGCGCGACTATGGTCGAGCTCGGGAAGAAGCCAGGACAGAGATCGCAAAGGCACGAGAACGACTGCGAGAACGGACTGAGCTTGAGAAGAGGAGGCTACAGCAGCAGGCCCTATCTCAGGAAGACAAGGTCAGCCAGACCCATATCACAGAGAATAATTCAAGATCCCAGCCAGTGAACTCCAGGGTCTTCATCTTATCATGATAAAATTGACTGTAGAGAGGATGCTGTGTGCTGTGCAGCATTTAGATGTTGTTGTAAATGTTTGGATAAATAGTTTTGTCTGTATGAACTTGACTCTAGGTGACTTGTGCCGGACAGGATGACTTGAGGCATCGGACAAGGATAAGCAACAGCACTTTGTGCACAGGATCCAGTCTGAGTCTTTCCTCGGGACCAACATCAGGGTACAACAGTGGCAACACCACCCAACTACAGCAGGGCAACAGACCAGTTCGAACAGGACAGGTCTGTATATTAATGCTACATGATACAGTAGATTTGAAATAACTGAGATTTAAGACTGAGCTTAAAAGGCTCAACTTTTCTTCTGTTCAGATCACGAAGAATGAAGGGCTGAAGGTTGGGACACGTCCTCCTATTTGTGCTCCACAGAGTGTGAAGACACAGAGAGGGTGGCTGTCAGCCCAGGGTAACAGCAGGACAGTTAATCACCAACCCCAAACAGACTTGGGCAATAATCATAATTAATTATTATTTCAGTAAGGCGTCCAGATGAATCATTGCTATTTCAGGGTTTATATTTGCCTTCCTTGGAAGCTTTGGCAATTTGTTAAATATGGCAACTAATAAATGAGATTATTACCCAGGTTTGTCACCACTTCTTTACCCTATTCTTTACATCCTCTGTATCTAAATTTGCTAATAATATCATGTGATTTATTAGATGTCCACCAGAGCAGCGGGTTTGAACCTCTGATGACTTCATCTCCAGCCTGTACACGCCAACGGACAGCATCCGTCGGCTCCTCGTCTTCCATATCGACAACCTATCAGGACATCACATTCAGTCTTCTCGGTCGAGCTCTGGCCGAGGTAATACACCTGAAAAGTCAGCTGTAGAAAAACGTGCTCTTGGAGGGACATCTGATTAGTATTTTGCATTTGCGTTGAAAGATTCACATAGTAATTAATTGTCCTTTATAAAAGTTTTGGGTTTATTCTCACTGATATTTGTTTTTTGAATTTGAGTAAGTCATTTTTTCTTGACAGGTGCGACTGGCTGCCTCAGGGGATTTTGGCAACCTGGTGACGGGCAAAGCCACAGCAGGTTGGAGGTGAGCATTCCCCAACCATCTCCCTTTTCTGGATTTCCTCCGTGCCTGCTCCAGGATAATTTTGAGCAAGTAGACAGTTTGCATCCCAAAAATCATTTATGTACTATTAGAAAATGAACTCTGTCTTTACCCAGTTACCAAGGAGATGAACGGGGAATTCAGGCATACTACAAACCCTCTTCCTGCCCATCTGTCCACGGTTTCCTGGGGGTTGGGGAGCTGGACAGACCACCGGATAGCCTGTGGAACCTAATCTCCCAGCTGTCCAAGAGCCACATGTACAATCAGTCAGTCCGCTCAGTGTGGACACGACCACTAGATGACAGCACTCAGCTTGGTGAGCCAACATCCTTAACCAGTCTCTATCTTCATAAGCAGCAGTTTTAATGTCAGTACATTTAATCTAGAGCTCGAGTTATCCTGAAAGTCACAATTTTAAGGAGATTTCTTGCAACTTCATACTTTATTAATTCAGGGGATGTTCCTCCCTATCCATTCATTTGTTATAATGCTAGTAGTTAAAACATCATCTTAAAAAGTAAGATGCTTATTTTCTAAGAGAGTTCAGAAAATAAAAGACTGCTTAAACTTCATTCCTCAGAAAGAAAAAAACTGATGAATTATGGTTATGTAAGGTGACCTTATGCAATCCGTTTACCTTGCAAAAACCTTTGTGCTTTTGCTAAAAAGCAAATCTTAAAAATAAAACACAATATTTAGACTTCTATCTTGACAGCAAAACTATTTATATTTTTTGCTGCGCAGTTAATAGAGCCTGCAAATTCTTCTCAGCAAACGCATCTGCGTCCATTAACTATCTGTACTACAGCGTGGTTCAGCACAGTCTCATTCATCACTGCCAAGTTTTGCTTTATTACGTGGCCAGCTCCATTCTCACACCTGCAGTGTGTTTTCATACCTGCAGCCCACCACGAAGCCTTTTTTTTTTTTTTTTTTTTTTTTCCCCCCTCTTGTTTTTTTTTGTTTTTTTTTTTTTTAATTTTTTTTTTTTTTTTTGGGAGATT
>VVHJ01046271.1:20998-33493 GCA_015107715.1 Tylochromis polylepis
TTTTCCTCTTCTGTTTTTTTTTTTTTTCCCCCCCCCCCCCCCTTGTCTTTTTTTTTTTTTTTTTTACTTCTGCTGCCCTCTTGTTCTCTGAGTTTTCATTCTTAGTAAAGTTTGTTTGTTTCTATGCGAGCATGTAGAATTTAAAATAAAGTATCAAGTCACCGTATTGTGAATATGACATTTTTTAGTGAACTTTCTTTCCACCAGTCTAGTATCCCAGTATTAAACAGAATTGGTGCTGGATAATTAAAACATCTAGTACAAAGTACTGACGGTACGTGATTTGTTTATAGTGTAGTTTTTCTTTGTATGTGACTTTGTTTTTTAAATATTTTATTTATTGATTTTTGTTTTGCTACAGCATACACAAACACAAAGAACAAGTAAGAGTCTGTCAGACACTAAAATATACATAGAGAATTGAAAATGAAACGCAGCGGCCGGTGTTTGAGTCCAACACGAGGCCCTTTGCTGTGTGTCTTTCCCACTCTCTCTCACTGCTCTCCTGTCCACTCTCTACTGCTACACTAATAAAGGCAAAAGGCTAAAAAAAATAATATTTTACAAAACAAACACAATAAAGAAACAATCAAAATATATGAAATAAAATCCACATCCTAATGGGCCACGGTGTCTCCAGACTCACGTGTGTCACATGTGCTCAGTGTAAACTTTACTCATCTGTGCAGAGAATGGGGTGCCGGTGCCAGATCTGCCAGTTCTGGTATTCTCTGGCAATTGCCAGTCGATATGCACGGTACTGGGCTGTAAGCACAGGTGTGACGAACAGGTGTCATGTCCTCATGCCGTCCTCGTGACATCCGTTTCTGACAGTTTGGGGCATAAACATGCACAAGATGCCCGTTGGAGGGCTCTGGCATTGCTCCTCCTGTTCCTTACACAAAGGAGCAGATATTAGTCCTGTTGCTTTGTTGATCCAGGTCCTCGTGTGACGGCCTAATGCTCGATATCTCCTCCACACTCTTGAGACTTTGATGGGAGACACATCGAAGCTATCAAAGCCATGTGGGGGATGCAGGTACCGTCTCATGCTACCAGTAATTAGCAAAAAGGAAAACTAGAGGGAAATCAGCCAGGAAGCATAAGAGGAGAACACCTGTATCCAGTGCACCTGCTGTCACTTTCACTTCACAGACTGATATTCCTGCAGTTTAACTGACTGGGTGTTAAACTGTGATAATTGTGTAGTCCCTTATTTTTTTTGAGTGTTAGTTTTATTACCTTTTAACCGATGAACGTCTGAAACAGGTGAGATATACCATGTGTGGTTTGTTGTGAAGATTATGAGTAAGAGTTAGTGTATTCATGAAAGTCTGAGAAAGAGCCTTGTGCTCAAACATCACCTGCAAATAAAATCCTTGCACAGGAGCTGTTTGGTTTGTCTGTTTCTATAGAATTAAATCTATTTCTAGTCTATGACTTTTATTACATTGCCCCAGTTGTTTTAGTTCCAGGTTTTTATCGACTATATTTGATCATTTTCACGTATCTCTCCATTTTTGTTTAGTTTACATCCTCACAGATCCGTCCACCTGTCACCTCAGCCAGCCGCGAGATTTCTGCTGCATCAGCTCGCAGTCCAAACAGGTGAGCACAGCTCCAACATCAATTACTGTTACTGTTCGTCTCCCTTGTGTAAGGCTCAGGGAGTATGTTTAGCATTTGCACGCTTTAGTTTGACAAAGAAAAATTCAGATTACATTGGAGTGCGAACAGCAATTCAACAGCATGACGTTCCAGATCCACAAAATGTTAAACATGCTATTTAGATACTACTCATGCTTACAAGTCACCGAGCATAAACAGCACTCTGACTCAGAGGCAGAGGGTGTGGAGGAAATCATGTCGGCTGTTAGTTGTTGGTGTCGGTGTACAGTTGCCTCTCGGCTGATCAAAAGAGTGCGCCACCTGTTTTATTGATATTGTTTTCTCTGCCGCAGGGTGGCCTGCACGTGCTGGCAATGCAGTCTGTGTTTGAGGAGTCTCTCCCTCGCCCCAGTGTGGACGCCATCCGTGGGGAGATGTTGCCCAGTTGCTGGATCCTGCAACCAGTTACACGTAATGAAAAGGAAGTAACCAGAGTCATCTACCTGCTACAGGTAAAATATGCTTGCGATAAATACATCCACAAGCTGTCATGCATCACTTGCTACTTTATTGGGTGCAAAAGTATTGCGGTCACATAAAGCAGAAGAATAAATCCGACCTTGGTGAAGGTTATTATGTTCGGGTCATTTTGGAGGCTGCAGTTTGTGTTGCTGCTGAATTACATTCCACTTTATTTCATCTTTCAGTGAATTACTTCCATATTCCACTATATTACTTTTAGATGGATATACTTAATAGACTGGCAGTTGTGTGTATTGCAATACAACCACTAGAAGGGTAGCAGAGTTGAAGTCTGTGCATTTTAACAGTAAATCGCAGTCTTTCGAGCTGATTATTGAGGATGATTGTGCTGATCCAAACAGCAGGATGACTTTATGGCTCTCCACTGGCAGGCCTATCACTATTAGCTTTTTTTGTTTTTTCCCCCTGTCGTTTCTTGCAAAGTTACAGTTTACCACAGGAGCAGCTGATACAGCACAGACCAGTAGCTGGTACAATGCAGACAAAGACTTCACTCAGAAGACATCTTTTTAATGGAAAAATAATTTTACTTTAACATTTGCATCTTGTTTGTTTTCTTCTGAAAAGTAACTTCACTGTGGTTGAGTATCTTGCTCACTGGACATTTCATTAGGTATACCTATTTAATTACTCAATTATGCAAATTAATTAATTATGCAAATATCTAATCAGCCAATCGCATGGCAGCAACTCAGTGCATTTAGGTATGTGAATCAGGATGGGGAAGAAAGGTGATTTAAGTGACTTTAAACATGCCATGGTTGTTGGTGCCAGACAGATTGTTTTGAGTATTTCAGAAACTGCTGATCTACTGGAATTTTCCCAAACAACCATCTCCAGAGTTTACAGAGAATGGTCCAAAAGGTTCTCTGGATAAAAATACCTTGTTGATGTCAGAGGTCAAAGGGGAATGGCCGGGAGCTGACAGGAAGGGAACAATAACTCAAATATAACCACTTGTTACAACCAAGGTATGCAGAAGAGCATCTCTGGTGTACAGCAGCAGAAGATCACACTAGGTGCCTCTTCTCTCAGCTAGGAACAGTGAGGCTACAGTTCACACAGACTCACCAAATTTGGGCAGTAGAAACATGGAAACATGTTGCCAGGAAATTTCAATTTCTGCTGTAATATCCAGATTCAGTATAAATGGGGTCCAACTCAGTACTAGCAAGGTGTACCTAACAAAGTGTCCGGTGAGTGTAATTTGCAGGCGGTACTACATGAATGTCATTTGTTATCTCCGTTTCCTCTTCTGTTTATTTTCAGCTGGACCTGGGAACTCCATCTTTTCCTCACCGTCTCGTGAACACTGTTGCCAGACGACAGGCAGCCATCATCGCCGATCTTGACGTTTTCCTTTCGTCGTAGATCGACGGGACGCGCAAAGACGCATTATTAGCAGCGAGCACTTAGATCCTGTCCATCACGGAGTCGGTCGGTCTTTTGAATTTGCACCTGAAATGTTATTTACTTGATTCTTTAATTTTATTTTAAGGGCACTGTTACATTTTATATCCAGACACAAAGTTGAAGCAGCTTTTTTTTTTTTTCTTAATGAAGGTATTTTTGTAAAATATTGGTGTTTTCTATATTTGTACATGCACATGAATATTTTCAAAGCTGTTTTACCAAAGATTAGATGTTTTTAAATGAATGACTTGGCATTACACCTATTGCCAATTGCTTTTAGGTGCTTTCAGGTTGAGACCACTTAAGTTTCCCCTCTAAATCTTATATCACCCTGATAAGTAGCAGGCATTTACCTCCTCAGTGACATTTTCTCCTGTTTTACTTCCTTTTATATGACTATGACTGCTATGACTAACAGATGCAGCCAGTTCTGTTAATATTTTAAATCCATCAGTGTACATCATCTACTGCTTCCTTGCACTTGCACAATAAAAAAAACACAGTGTAGTGATAGACGAAACAAAATAAGTCTATTTTCACAGACTTCTCTTTAGTCCTTTTTCCACTACATTTGTGTGCCTACAGGATTTCCTCACATATTCAACCAGATTAATTCAGCAGAATATGAATTTCAAATGTCTCTTAGGAATTCTCTGGCAAAAATGGAAAAGGAAGATATGTAAGCCATATACTGTATTATATAGTAGCACCATGTAGGCAAACCTGGAGCAATGGTAAGGAGTAATTTTGTAGCTGCAAATGCTAATCAGCTCACTGCAGAAAAACATGAGGAAAAAAATGTTTTATAGCAAAACAGGGAAGAGGGAAGTTGGGAACCTTTTGACTATTATCAACTTTCAAGGGCAGGAGGGCAGATCAGTTTTGAACCAGAACACGCTAGTTCGTGCCCTCATGTCAAACATGCAACCTGCTGATGAGACTTTTAAATATGGAGAATATTAACCAGCTCCAGGGTTAAGCTCTCATAGTTTTCGGTACCCCAAATCTGCATGAGGTGAGTTTTTAAGGCCTCCCCCCCCCCACTTGTTTCTGAAGCCTGTTATTTATTTATTCTCTCTTGCCTTCTGTTTGAAATGCTGTTTAATGTGTTATGTAGCTGTTTGTTGCAGTGCTGTGTTTGCAGCTGCTTGCACAAAACTTTTTATGCATTTAGTAAAATTGAAGAGGATTGTAAATAGGTTGTTGTTTTAATGTGTACAGTTCTTTTAACTAAGCTGAGAAAAGGCCAGACTGCTCTCAGACATTCTGCGTCTTGTGTATTTGAATATGAAGCCATTTTATTTGGAGTCATTAAAAGACAATTTTGGCTCTGCAACTAAAGTTCAACTAAACCTGTTCCCTGAGGCACCAAAGAAAAAGAGACAAGTGAAGAAATGCAGTAGCAGCTGTATGGAAGGAAAAGAAAAACCTTGGCAGGAAAAATGAATTGGAAAAATTTCAACTTACCTGGTTGAAACTAATGAGTAAGTCAAAATTTCGAGATCCCTAACTCGAAATTTTGACTTATAGATGGCAATTTTAATTTTCTCAGTGTCATAAACAAACCTCCATACATCTTTTTGTACTATATATATATATATATATATATATATGTGTGTGTGTGTGTGTGTGTGTGTGTGTGTGTGTGTGTGTGTGTGTGTGTGTGTGTTTTTCTGGTGTGATATGTATGTATGTATTTTATTATAAGCGCCATACTTCTTGTTGCTAATAAGCTGTTATTAGGCCATTTTTTAAATAATTTTTTAGTTTTTTAAGACACAGAAACTGTTGCATCAAAACCTCTTGTGTGTTCAGTTTTAGTTAAATACCTTGTATGTACCAAGCAGAATATGTACCTTTAGTGCTGACTGAATTTTTTTGGGGATGTTGTTGTACTGAAAGGTGATATTAAAAAAAAAAAATCATATTTCTCCGAGTGCTTCTGGGTTAGAAACATGCTGTTGCACTATATCTTTAATGAAGTTTCTACTAAGATTATGTCGGTGCAGTTATATCGCTTAAATAGTTTCCAAATGATCTTTATTCTTTGTTTTTAAATGTCATTTCCTCTGACTCTGACTCATCACATCATCACACAGGTGTTTCCACTCTCCATGTCCAGGCCTCGCTTCTCTGCCGTGGAGGTGATATTCCTGAAAGGGTCAAGATAGGTAGGTGGGTGGTTGTCGTGTGCGCGATTAGAGCTCTTTCTGGGCGGGGTGGAGTGCACTGAGGTGGTGGTGGGAGGCGTTGCACAGGACATCAGAAGTGTCTCTGCCATTTAGAGTCACCAGCCCTTGTCAGGAATGTCCGTCCCCTGCGCGCACAGATCATGTACTGGATGCGCCAACTTTATTTTTAACTCGGCAGGGTGGGTCAGACGCCTGGCTTTCGGGAATGAGCGCGTGGCGCCTTCAGCCCCTTTCCCTAGTCCCCAGTGTAGGACCGTGCCCACCTCGAGCTGTGGAGACCTCTGTGCTCTCTGACCAGGACCCCTACTGAGTCAATGGGATTATAACGGGTTTACTGGCAGGAAGAAGACTAAAGATAAACACTTTCAGACAGAAGAAAATCCAGAAGCAAGTAAGTGTAAACTGAAGGCAGAATTAATGTGCCATTGCGAAATTAAATTAATGATCTTTGTGCAAATAGTCACGGAGCTGTGTTCATTTATTTAGACTACTGTTCGCAGTTGTTTGTTGGTTAAGTTTCCTCCAAAGCACCTGTTGATCCGGGCTGTCATGTTTAATAACAACGTAAAAGCTCTGGATTATTTATTATTGTTATAATATTTACTGATAAAACCGCTAAACATTGTTTTAATAAAGCTATATACAAATTCCAGAGTTATTAATTTGTTTTCTTTTACTGTAAGACAACCAGGGTGGCGTGCGTCTATAAATTTGCGCAGAAATACGCCATTGCGCGCGATTGCTCACAAAACTGTGCGCTTTCCAGAAGTTGTTGCGGTGTCGGAGAAACTATTCAGATCATTTACTAATCTAAAAGTAGCAACACTTAGGTCAAAAGTAGTCTGCTATACTTCAAGTATACTTCCGTCACATAAAGGATCACAATACTACTGAAGCGTGTGCTTAGACATTTCCGAAGTACAAGTACTCAGAAGGTGTCTCCAGTGGGCTTCCTGTCATATTAATACCGGTACTTTAATGTAGGTAATACTTTAATGCTGCTGATGTCATATTAGTTTCGCTTCCATTCTATTAGGAGAGATGACTCTGAAGTTACATCGTGCTTCAGACGCCTGTCATTGTTTTTGTGACAAAAGTGACCCAAGAAAAGCGCCAGAATATGTATTTCATTACATTCCACCGCTTATGTTAGCCCAAGCTTGAAAACATTCCACTGTAACATGTGAGCTAGTTTTCCCTTTGTTAAAGCACCTTGCAAAGCCTTTTCCACCTTTGATTGAAAGCAGTCTGCTGCCCTTTGAAAGGCAAAGATATGGCACATTTCCTGCTCAAAGAAAGTTCAGCTTTATTCCCCTTAAAAGGACAAGTGAGCATGTGTGGCTCTGTCTGGCCAGGCAGGGACTTCACTGTAAACACACTCCAGGAATAGTTTATTATCGATTCATCTTAACCTCTTGCAGGATCATACTCAATACTGTTGAAGTCAAAACAACACTGACCACAAGAAATGAACTTCTTCTTTTAGCTTATGTTTTATGGATTGATATTCTTACTACACTTGGTTTCCGTATTCATTCATTCATATATATATATATATATATATATATATATATATATATATATATATATATATATATATATATATATATATATATATGTGTGTAATGTTATTCCTCTACACCCCCCCCCCTTTTTTTGCACATGTCGAGGAGCGTGTCAGGATACATTTCACTGTGTATAACTATGCATACTTGTATAACTATGCATGTGACAAATAAAGAACCTCGACCTTGACCTTGATTTTAATACAAAGTTTGGGAGTTGTGCGTGTTGGCGTGTTCAGACCAATTACAAAGTTTACGTACGAAGTCTATGTAAAGACACAGCAGGTGATGTAAGTAGAAGCAAATAACACTGTGTACTGACAGGCTATTATGCCTCTATGGAGTCTCCTGAAACCACTGACAATGGGAAAACAAAGACAAGCTTAGCGTCACTATTTACATTCATCTGGAGCTGTATGAGTCAATTTATGTGGAGACACGGAAAGCAAAAAAAGGAAAAAGAATAGAGGGTTTAGAGAAAGGTAGTAAAATTACCTGAGTTTGCAGTAAGTTCTGAAAATGGCGCTGTTTTCAAAAATATTTTGTAAGGAAGTAGTTCTCCCGTTGGCTGTTGGGACAAACATTTGTGGGCTGCCAACATTTCACTTCCTGTCCACTCTAATGGTTAGAGTACAAACTTAATCTGAAACATCTACATTTTGGTTACTCACTTTGAGACCCTTTTCTGCAAAAAAGAAAAACAAATAAAGAGAAAAAACAGATTTTGAACTTGACATTTCCTCTTTGACTTTAGGTGTCAAAGAGTGATCCTCCAGATGATCCTGCAAATCATCAAGAGAGTGGAAAAGAACTTCAAGACAGACAAGTACTGCACCAAGTTCTGCATAATCTGCTACCCTCTGTGTTAATTTGTGGCTTGTTCTTGCAGTACTGGGCTTCCTTATTTATTTACTTATTTTTAAATAATAATTTAGAATCCAGGAACAATCACAGGAATGATTCAGAAAGTCAACCCATTCAGATCCTCGCAGCCAAAGGTTTCATTTTTAATAATAATTACTAATAATTTAATTGGTGAATATGACCAGAAAACTGTGCTCGGCATTTATCCTTCTGGACACTTTTAGGAAAGTCCTCTTCTTGCATCATATATTTTCAGGATGTTGAGCCTCAACACAGTGACCTCACAGCCAGCACTGGAAACCTGGCAGACAACAACAACTTGCCAGAGAAGCAGGTAGATCTGTCTGTTTCATACTGTGACACATGTTTGGTTTTTTTCTCCCTACATTTAGTATTTTAACAATTTATGAAAGTCAACTGTGTCATTTGGAGAAGAGAAAATATTCCAAGAAGCTTTTATTAGCAGTGATAGTACACTGTCAGTGTTATTCTTTCCACGACCACAAGATGTTGCCAAAGCAAAAACAATTGAGTCTCCACAGACGAAATACTTCTTCTTGACCGACTTTTTTTTCTCTTCTATTTTCATTTAAATCCAGTTCATGAATAGTGCTAACACTGATTGTTTACAACTTTTAATAGACACATAGATGTGATGGAGCAATGTATTTACTCTGTTGCCCTTTTCTACTTTTCTGTTTTTAGAACCCTGGAAGGTTCAAAGAGATGATGCAGAAAGTAAATCCCTTTAAGTCGTACACACAGGTATGATGCCGACGATTAATTCAGATCTGTCAGTTTTAGAGTTTCCCACTGACCTAGCTGTAGTATCTACTGAATGTGAGTATGTTTTCCACTCTTTGTTTGCAATTTAGATTCAGGATCAGTGTCAGAGAGATTCGACGGTTACCTCTGTCAAGACACTGGTAAGGGCTTAGATGGAAATAAAAAGAATGCAGATGTATGGTATTTCTTATGTTTAACCCTGTAAGACCCAACCCATCAAAAAATAGCCAGAAAATTCAGATTTTTTTGGAATTGAGATGTTTATTAACCCTTATAACAAAATCAGCAAAAAAAATGTTTGTGGATTTTGTTATAAGGGTTATTTTTTTTGTATCGCACTTGATACATTGGGGTTTTTTGGCAACTTTGTGTTAACAACAATGTTGATTTTAGACCAAAAAAAAGAGTTTTGTCCAATAACATTTTGAAATTATAGAACGTTTTTCTTTTTACACTTTTTACAGCTTTTTTATTTCACCCTTGTTCAGACAAAGATGCACCTTACACTTCCCGCAGTATACATGTGAAAAGTGATTGCCCGTGCAGTGCTTGCATCTCTGTCGGGTTTCCCATGTAGAAAAATGGTCAATGCCATCCTTTCTCACATCAGGAGTCATAGTATCAGATCATATACAACAGGTTGTTAAAGCAAGTATTGATCATGTTGATGAGATGGAGGTCTCGGAAACTCATGTAGCAAATGTGATACAAATGGCATTATAGGGTTAAGGGCTTTTAACATATCACATTTGACAGATTTTATTGTAACAGAAGTGCACTTGGTTCTGTCTGTGATTTCTTGGGTTTTTCTCTCAACAATTATCAGGAAAACCAAGCAGATATTCACAGTGACAACTCCACCAGCTCTGAAAGCCTGGATGACAGCACAATAGAGAGACATGTAAGGCAATAAACACATCTCCTTGTCTTTAAAATGAACACAACTCTCCAAGCTCATAGTTATTTCTAATTTACCTGTATGACTTCATTTATTACATCACTTTTACAAAGAAGTAGCCTTTTGTTATTCTGATTGCCTTTCTCGTAATGGTTGTTTCGTCTTACCGTCGTCATGCATTTGGTGATTTCCAAAACCTGTTGTTCAGTGCAAAATACTCGCATGTTGTCAGTCTGCAAAAATGCAAAGCATGTGACCAGGTTGAAACAGTGCTTACTTAAACAATCAGCATTTTCGTCATGATGTTTGTCGGTGTCTTAACTACAGCCATGAAAAGGGAATTGGCACGTATATTTCTTGGACTGATGGAGTTTGAGAAGAACAATGTATGGTTACGTGGACAGAGACTATGCTAATAAAGCCTCATAACCCAAAGGCAAAGAAAACCAGACAAACAAAAAACTGCGTGTCTACTGAAAATCTTTTTCAGGTGCATAAGTGTAACCTTACACAGTATTAAGCAGTAAGCACTCAGTTCACTCCCTTTCCAAAGTCTGTTTGGTATATAGATGCTGACACCAGCTGTGATGTAAAAACCCAGCCAACAGAGGCCCAGAGGAGAAGAACCAGGGTATGTTATGCAGAGTATTGGGTCCTTATGAATTCAGAATAAACTAATTTAAAATTCACCATTGTTTTACATGTTAACTGGTTCTTTTCATGGTGATACTGATGGTCTGATGTCACTAATTATCAGTGGTTTTATTTATCAAAATACAATTGAAATTTATGAAGTGAGCATGCTAATAGGTTTGCACAGTGCTATTATGTCATTGTGTAAATAAAACTGCACACGGATGTTTCGGTGAGAATTAGGTCTTTATTTACCCACATAATCTCTAACTTAGATCACAATATATTCTACGTTAAGTACTAACTGTCAGAATTCCTCTTAAGAATAATTTTTTCATAAACTGGCTAATATAAATGCGACTCATACTGAAATCAGTGAATTACATCTATTGGAACAGTATCTCATATGACAGCCACGCATGCATAAGAAGATAAGGCTCAACATTTGACCCACTGAGTAACGATAAACAGTGTGAGGATTCTACAGTCCAACTGCACAATCATGCAGCCAACCTGCTGCAAAAAGGCACTGAGAAAAGGATAGTTTAGAAACTGCTATGTTTATATACTAAAGTTATTGAGGCAGGAATATTACACTAGGGTGACGTGGCATTTTACATGTTATAACAGTTGGTGGTTTCAAAGAAAAATGTTAATTGCTTTTCCATGTTTGTTTAGCTTGTGACTTTGAAGTAGTCCTTCCAGTTTGTTGTGCATGGTTGACGTATTTCACTTGTTAAACAGCGCTGCAGTAAGCTTTCAATGTGGGATCATTTCTTTTCACCAAAACTAGATTATCTGTGCCACAACCACAGGGCAAAAGCTTAAAAAGATGAAGTTAAAGGAACTAAAAATGCATTATTAGTCAAATGCATGGGTTCTTTGGCTCCCTTGATCTTGTCCTCTCTTTATCAGGTACCCTTGAGTACAGCATGATTTTATTTTTGCAGTTCACAGGTTTCCTTTCATATTAAGAATGAATCAATTGCTGTCAACATTATTAAAATTATATGAACACAAACACCATCGAAAACCTTTTTTTTTTCTTTTTTCTCAAACAGAAATGTATAAGAAGTAATTATATTGTTTATATACAGTTTATAGATTTAAATTTTTGTTGTTCCTGATATGACTACATGACAGTTTAAATTAAAAAAAAGTGGAAACTAGATGGTTAGTCAGGTCTGTCCAGGTTGGCATTAAGTTTTGGACAGTAAAAAAAATTGAAGCACGTAAATACAGCTAGAGTAAAAAGGAGGTGGCAGTGTACAGATGTTTTAAAGAGGAAAGAAAAGCTTGTTAATGCCCAGTGGTAGGCAGTTTTGTGAAGCTGTTATTTACAGCTTATATTAATATTTCACAACAGGGAGCATCACTGTGTTAAACCACATCTGATTTATGAGCTTTGCTGAAATCGCAATACAAAAAAGTGAAAACATTGAATCTTCTTAGACAAGATTTTAGAAATCCTGTCTAGTGTGCCATGTGTCGCCTCGTTCTAGGAAGTAGTTGAAGTTCAGACATCGCAATTGGCTGAAGTACCAGTATGCAGTGAAGGAACGGACCTGGACCCTCTAGATGTATGTTTATCTTATTTTTTCTGGTGTATTTTCTGTGTATTTTAAATTCTTTGTTCATACAATCACAAAGCATTAAGTTAAAAGATTGTTTATTTCCAGAATGAAGAAGGCCTTTTGTCATGGTGGAGAACAGTCGAAGGTATGCCGACCTCATTTATTGCAGTGGAAAGTTGCACACGTCATAACTTCTTTCTGTGTCTTAGGTTGGGATGAGTGGAATGAGGCAAACCAGAATGATGAAACTGAAGAGTAAGTAGAACTTTTACTGAAATCAGTTTATTACACTCACTGACCACTTCACTAGGTACACCTCTTAAACTGCACATTAGTGCAAATAGTGTGCCAATCATATGGCAGCAACTGAGGCATCTAGACATGATCAAGACAATCAGCTGATGTTCAAACTGCGCAAA
>VVHJ01046271.1:33513-48359 GCA_015107715.1 Tylochromis polylepis
GTTCAAACTGCGCAAATGTGATTTCACTGACTTCGAAAGTGATTTTAAACACAGCCTGGTTGTTGGTCTGAGTGTTTCAGAAACTGGTGATCTGCTGGGATCTTCCCACACAACCATCTCTACAGTTTACAGAGAATGGTCCAAGAAAGAGAAAATCTCCAGTGAGCGGTATTTCTTTGGGCAAAAATCCCTTTTTGATGACAGGGTAGAATAGTCAGACTACAGTAACTCAATGAATTCTTTGACCCTTGAAACAGACAGGATACAGTTCACACGGACTCTCCAAAATTGGGCAGTAGAAGACTGAAAAATCGTTGCTTGGTCTGGATGAGTTTTGGCTGCAACATGAAAGTATGGATCCATCCTTTCTTGTGTCAGTGGTTCAGGCTGGTTGTGGTGGTGTGATGGTGTGGGGGATGTTTTCTTGGCACACTTTGGCTCCTTAATGCCAACTAAGCATCATGCCACAGCCCACCAGAGTCCATCCCTTTATGAACACAGTGGTCCCATCTTCTGATGGTTGCTTCCAGCAGCATAACGCTAAATCATCTCAAACTGGTTTACTGATCATGACAATGAGTTGACTCTACTTAAATGGCCTTCACAGTCAGCAGATCTCAATTGAATAAAGCACTTTTTGGATGTGGTGAAACAGGAGATTCTTATCGAGCAGCCAACAAATCTGCAGCAACTGTGTGATGCTGTTAGCTCAATATGGACCAAAATCTCTGAGGGATGTTTCTAGCGACTTGTTGCATCCATGTTATGAAGAATTAAGATAGTAGCTGATGAGTGTATAGCACAATTAACACAACTAACTTTAACCAAAGTGTTTCCCAACAACTGACTCACACATAGCCACAGAAACAATTTCTCTATTAAAGACTATTGTATTATTGAGGATTTAGCAGATTCACAAATACAGGACTACAAAACAGAAGTCTAAAGCAGAAACAAACAAACAAACAAGCAGAACTATTTACCAACACTAAATCAGAAGAACCTGCCTGAAAGTTACAAACCGCAAAAAACAAGGGCTTACTTCCCTAGACTAACAAAAGAGGCAAAGTGGTTATAAAAAGAACAAACGGCAGCTCACACCTGAAACAACTGCAACTTACAAAAATCACTGCTGTAGCTGGTTCGGTGAAAGGGGAATCAAATTATTCTCTGCAGATTGTTGACATCTTCACTCCTTATACAGGGTGTGGTCCTCAGGCTGCCAGTCACCTGTAAACTGTAGCGTTGCTAAACCAACTGCAGGTTCCTGATTCAGGGTGTGTAATCCTGGCTTCTGGAATACTGGAACAACAACATTGAGGTCTCCTTATCTCAGCATTCTCCTGCCCACACATCTTGCCTTTTCTGAGTAGCCAGAACTAGACGCTCTCTTGTTTTGCACGTCTATCAGGTCTTTGTGAGCCACCCTTATCTTAAAGCCCATAATGCAGAGACCTGAGGTACTGATGGGTGGATCAGATGACACTACAAACAACTTCCACTGGATATATGACTGTCCTCAACCCTTCTTGTGAACACATGAATAACTGCTCACTGTGCTTTTCTTTTCTTTCTGTTAAAGATGGTCACCATTCCTTTATCCAATCATATAGTCCACCAGCCATAAAGAGTAGTCCAGGAAGTAGTTAGGAAGTGCTGAAACACCCTCTCCATGTTAACCAGCTGCTTTGCTGCTGGAATCTCACAGCTATGATTTTGTAGTCATCTTCTTACATCTTCACAAACTGAGAGATCTCAAAGATCATATTTCTGTGCGGCTCTTTGAGCCACATATGAGATGCTGATCCCATTTAAGGTAATGGGATCAGCATCTGCTTTAAGAAAAGAACTCTTAAGCTCCGTTACAGTACACTGTCTAAAACCTCAGACTAGTTTGCTATGACAGTACAGTATTTACCTTTCTGTTATTTCTTGCTGCACAGTGACTTTGTTCTTTATTGTTCACAGAATAAGCTTTTCCCAAATGAAGCTTTGCAATGTCGAGCTACAGTTTTAACACAAAAACATGTTTCTTGGTTGAAGTTCACTCATTGTTTTCCCTGTGAAACCTTTCCCCTGTGCCTTTGTCTTAGAGTGGTGGAACAAGCAGCTGATCGTGTCTTCATGGCCGCTCGCCTTTTTGTTCGCTTTTTTAACCAACGCGGCGCCTCACTGCAGCAGCGCATCCTTGAGCTCCTGGCCTTGGCTGATGCAGCAGACAATTTTCACAAAAAAACGGTCACGGCCAGTGTCGGCGGTGGAGTGGCCAGTGTCGCCGGGTCTATCACCACCATCACTGGCCTCATTCTGGCACCCTTCACAGCTGGAACATCGCTGATCGTCACAGCTGTAGGCGTTGGTATAGCCACAGCTGGTGGCGTGACATCTGCTTCAGCCAATATCACAGACACCGTCCATTCAAAGACGGACCGCAAGAAGGTGGAGAAGATGATTCAAGATTACCAGGGGGAGATCAAGGACATCAAAGAGTGCCTGGAGTTTTTACAGGTAAGAACGTACAAAGAAGAGAACACACGGCTTGCACATAGGGCTGGGTATCGTCACTTATTTCTACAACTGATTCAATGCTGATCACAAGGTCCCGATTCGATCCGATCCCTGATTTTAATTTTGACCCAGACAGTCAGAAATATTACAATTATGATCATTTATCTTGGGTATGTACTGTCGAAAGAACCCTCTAAACCTTGTAATCTAAAAATATCTAATTCCAAATTATTTGACTATTTCTCTGCAATTACAAACTCAGTGTCAAGTATCTGTGTATAAACACAAAGCTGACACTTGTGAGACTTCATCAGAGGTGTAAACATCACAGCAGACGCCTTTGTGTCAAAGTAACTGAAATAAAAATATTCTGCAGTAGATCGAAAACTGAAGAAAACCATGAATCAGCATATGAACATTACCTGATGCTGCTTAAGTGAAGCGGAGCAAAGTTACAGAGGTTTGATTAGAGACACAGCTAAACGTTTTGCAATTTGGCATCATTTGTAAAAGTTTAAATTTCTGCTGTATTGAACAGCAGACATTAGGCTTTCTTGTCGGAGGTCATTTTTGAAAAAACAAAACAAAACAGTGGGCAGAAAACAGAGTTTTGATGGTCTCAAAGCACACTGAGAGAAAGAGCTATGCAGGAAGTGTGATTTTTATCGTGGTGGGAGCAAGAACACAAAAGTAAGAGAAAATTCATGACAATGTTTTTCAAAGGTGAAGCGTAGTTTTGATCTCCTTTTGCTGCTGGTTCACTGAATTTTGGTTGGAGCGTAATGAAACCTGCAGCTTCAGAATCTGTGAGCTGTCGGCTTTCAGCACCCGACAGCATGTCTGCGTACGTGCCGTCATGTCGCGCTTTGTGTTTTACATCTTTTTGTGAATCCGTTTAAGTGCTCTGTAATCGTTTGCTGTTTGGCGGTTGTTGAAATAGTTTCGTGAGCTTTAACCTGAGATTCTGGCGTTTCTGGCAAAACACATTTATATTCAAATCTAAAATTGATTTGAACATGGAAATCTTTTTTTTTTTTTAAACCCACCCCACTGGCAAACTCCGGTCACATTGCTGAATAGGGTTGGGTGATATGCTGACAGTCAAACCACTGCCGGTTCCTGATGAATTCACTGACTGTCTTTGTCAGTCCTTTTAAACAAGGGTATGTAAAACCTGTCGGTAAGATGTCGGTAAAGAGCTGGCAATGCATAATTCATTTCTTAGCTCAAGAATTTGTCATGGGACATAGGAATGCACTGAATACTTTCAGACAGTTGATCTGTTTTCAGTGTAACAATACTGGTTTCGAAAGGTGCCTATTTACTCATCACATGAAGAAAAATCTGTTATTGTTTGAATGCTTGGCTCGAGGTTGTTGCAGCGTCATTCAGCACCGTGGTTCAACTACATCAACTACAGTATTTACAGAAGCATTGACAGTTGGCCTATGATCAGCTGCCTTCTTCTCGTTGATGCATTGTTCAAACTGAACTATCACATAACCATTTACCGGATTCTCGAGAAAGCACAATCGTTCTGTCACGTAACTGAGATGCTGTCACGCAGCATTATTTTCATTTCTCCATTTTACCTGACTGTTAGAGGCTGTATCTGACTAATGTTTTAATCTTTTTAACCAACTGACTGCAATAATCAATTGGCATAATGCAAGGAAATCCAAGTATATATAAAGAGCCAAATAATCTTTAACTTTCCATTAGTCTAAGTTTTATGGCGGCCCTTAAAGGTAAAATACACTCCAACTTACGAAAACAGCAAATGGAAAAATGCAGCAAAATCATACAAAACACTATTGATGTTGAAAAAAAGACACAGTTGTGAATGAAACACTATGGACACAGAAAAAAAATGCTGACAAAACACTAAGGAAGTGTTTTTTAGGGAGGCAAAATTGTGACAGAAGAGTTGTGGAAGGCTTTTAGAAAACACATACCTACAGTACTACATTAATCATGTGACATTACTTTGCATCTTTTTCTCCCTCAGAAATGAGAAAAATCCCCCGCTTTTTAAAAAAAGTGTATCTCAGTACAATCATTCACTTTTTTGTACTTCTGCAGCGGGTCCATCTCAAAAACACTTCCATTGTGTTTTGTGAGATTTTGTTTTTTCCTACTTCCTTTTGTTTTATTCAATTTCTGTATTTTGTAGACTTTCAATATTTGGAGTTTCAAGGACAAAAAAAAAAGTCTCTCATCTAATCTACATTTAGAAATAAATATTCAACCCTAATGTAAAATTTCTATCTCACGTATACCTGACAGGAAGGGATGGAGGCACTCCAGCAGTGGGACTTTGAGAAGTATGCTGAGAGCATCGCAAAAAATCACTTAAACCAGAACGTCAAGCATGTAATGAAGGAGGGCGGTCGAGCTGGCAAAGCTCTGGTGATCAACACAGACAGTCTGATCAACACTGTTCAAGTCCTGAGTGTTGCTGGTGGTGCTGCTAAAGCTGCCCAAGTTATGAGCGTCACTACCGGAGTAATGTCAGGCCTCTTCCTGGCTCTCGATGTGTTTTTCCTGGCAAAGGACTCCATGGAACTGAAAAAGGGGGCAAAAACAGACTTCGCTGTCAAGATCCGAGAAGTTTGCAAGGACCTGCAGGATGGCCTGCTGGAGCTTAACAGAATCAAGGAACAGCTCCAGAAAACTATGGATGGGATGGAGGTGGAGATAAAGGAGGAGGAGGAGGATGAAGAGCAGTTGAAATCTGATCTGAAGAAACTCACTGAGCTTGAAGAATGAAGGGCAGTGGTTAGAAGACAAAACGAAGTCCTCATCGTCTTGTGTTGATACCAAAAATAAAGTTTAAGGAGTAATTGCACCAGCTTTGTAGTTTTTACAGTCAGCACAGGCCCAATGAATAGTTCTCAGTAGTTTCTTATATTAATATATTTTCATTGTTTGTTTTGAAGGCCATTTTAAATAAATGTATTACATATATTAAAGGTTTGCTGCATTGGTGAGTTGATCTGACTTGTACGCTGCACTACTTTTATCAGTGGTTGAGGTGAGATTACCTTTTACTCAAACGGGTGTGGTCAAAGGCCAGAAATAAAAGAATGTTGAAGGCTGAGTCTGCCTATCTCATTCCTAAGGTTATAATCATAAATTCCTAGTCTGTCTCAGGTTTTCATCTGTCCAGGAGTTAGGGTGAACAGCTCCTGTTACCATAAAATAGTGTGGTATGTACGCGCTGAAGAAACACAGTTTAAACCTTTGAGTTTGAGAGCCTTTGAGTCCTTACAGTGAGGGTTTCATATTACTTGGTTTTACTTTGGGGATCTTTGCAGGTTGCTGTTCCACCTCGAGATAGATTTTGAGCGATCACCTTTTATCGTACATGATGAAAAGATGATGGTAATTTTGTTCGTGTAGCACTTTTCAAAGTGCTTCACAGTTTAAATAAATCCCACACATAAGTGGATAAGTGCACATGTTAATAATAGAAACACATAAACAGACACATAATGAACCACATGGTCAGACATTCATTCATTTCAACACACACATATACACCCAAATATTTTCACTGTGGCCAAGAATTAAAGATTAATAAAAGATTAAGGGAAACTTAACCTATGATAATAAGTATTTAGTAGTTGTCTAAATCAAATAACAGAATAAGCTGAATAGACTGAGGAAGGCTGTTCCACAGCTTAGATGCAACAACCTGAAAAACCATGATCACGTCTGGCTTTAAAAATCAGAGCGAGGGACAGTCGGGGGACAGTCAGGGGACCCTGGCTAGAGGACTGGAGAGGGCAGCTACAGTAATAAGGTCTTAGAAGCTCTGTTACATAAGCAAGTGACTGTCCACTGTCCATTACATGTTAATGACAAAAGTGGATTCTGAATTTCACTGGAAACCAGTGAAAAGGTGCAGGAATAGGTGTGATATGTAACCGCCGGCTAGTTTTTTTTTTTTTTTAGAGCCTTCCTACTGTAATCTGCACAAATCTGGAGTGAGCTATGGAGGACTCAGAGATGCATGTGAAAAGTGAATTGTAAAATTCAAGGTGGAAGAAAATTAAAGTGTGAACTAAAAGTTCCAGATGATTGAATGACAAAGGTTTAGTTTTTACAATATTTCTGAGGTGAAAGAAACCAGACTGGGTGAGCTTTGAGATGCGAAGCGTGCATGAACTAGTACCCGCCTGATGGTAGCTTCCTTTTCCACGATGACAATGCTGCAATGCATGGAGCACGAGGGATCACTGAACAGTTTTGATCGTATGGTAAAAAAGGAAAAGTTGTTTGCCCGCCTGTTAGTGCAGGTGGACAGTTTCAGTTCCATAGTACTCACATTATCCACCCCCGTGCCCCATTCCTGCTGTTGGTGCTCATGTGCACACGTTTACCAAATGATGTTTTAACACGAACCTAAAAAATATAGCACAAACATAACAATTTGATTAGCCTTCCAGCCAACGACGTTTTGTGGCATCCATACTGAATACAGCCTGTTTGGTTATTTTAATTCGCCTTATTTGATTGCCAACACACAACAAAATGGAAAATCCAAGACTGGTAAAATAGCAAAGCAGAAATATTGACAGGTGCAATGACCAATAGGCAGTGATTGTAACACCTTCCATTGTACAGTACTGTGCAAAAGTCTTGAGCATGTGTGTGTTAAAGTATATTAAAAATATACTTTAAGTATGAGGTAGAGGCTAATGGTATTTAATTTGAGCTGATGAAATGAGGCAGAGAGGCGTAAGCCACATCCCACAGTAATGTTTACACTTTCTACAAATAAAGTCCAACCAAAATGTATTTGCATCCTGGGGACAAAGAAACTGGTGATGCAGACTGGTCATCAATCTTATGCACACAGAGCTCTTGTCAGAAGAGCATAAACAAGCCTGATAATTATAAAGTTATCGGTAAAACGTACAGACAACATCACGGAGAACTCAAGAATTAGAAAAGAGCATCAGCTGCTTTTCATACATAGATTTTCATGTAGTTTGCAGTTGCCATGACTGATATCATACAGAGTGTATTTTAAGGGTGTGTGCCATATCATGTGCACTGTGTAAATTTGCAGACTTAACTCTGACAGTTCTCATTACAGTACTTGTACTTAGCATGAGAACTTATCATAACCACCAAAGTTGACCATCAAAACTCTACTTGAACTGTGGTGACAGTCGTGTGCAGATGCTGCAGGATGGCTGTGCTGTGACTGCCAGAAAACTGTAATGTTGTCTGGAAATGTAAAGACACACCTGCAGTCATGCTGCTTTGCACTGACACATTACTGTGGAATGTGAGTGTTTAGAGGGCGTGAAACATGGACACCAAACACGAAGTACAACATTTGAACAGCTATCATTCTGAAACTTATGCATATGTGGACGTTTCCTGGTTTAAAGTAGCAACCTTATCATCACTTAACACACACTCAAACTTCATTCAACAAAGAACCTGCATGAAACACAGCTCGCTTAACCTTCAAGTGACCGTGTATTTAGCTGTGCACTTGTGATTTTTTGTTTATCTTAAGAAAAATATTTGGTTCATTGGATAAGGAAAACTGAGTGGCACAATAACATTTTTAACATTACATCTTTTGTTACATTATAAAGTTCTGCAATGGCCGATAGTTAGTACCTAGAGTAGCAAGATTGGCTGTTGCAACCGCCTTAAAGCAGACACTTAGGAACAGTTCTTTCCCTACTCTTTAAAAGTCAGAAAAGATCCAGTCACACACTCACACGGAGGTTAATGACTTAAAACTTGGCTTCTTGTCCAAACCGATGTTGAAAATTGAAGGAGAATTTCTTGTTAACGCCTCTTTTTTTTGCCTGAAAAATAATTAAAAATCATAATAAACTACATGACAACAATTTCTACAATACACAGTGGTGTGAAATGGTGTGTCCCCCTTCCTGATTTCCCATTTTTTTGTATGTTTGTCACACTTATGTACATGGCCCTGTGTGAAACAATGGTTTCCCCCTAAACCTAACAAACCATCTTTGCAGAATTATTGTAATTCAGCCTTGTGGGAGAGTTTTCGAGCATGCACCTCCTTTTCAAGATCATGCCACAGCATCTCAATCGGATTCAGCGGGCCAACCACTTTGACCATGTAGTTTTAGATTTTTTTCTCCCTTAATAATAAACACCTTTGTGACGGTACCAAGGCAGACCCCACGACACGCTCACGTTATTCCACATGTTCTTTATTTACAGAGTGACTACACACGGTACACTCGTCCGGTTGCCGTTACAAACACCGCGGCTGCAGCTCTCCTGCTGCCAGCCGCGCACAGCATCAACAACAACAACAACACAATAATCAAGACCCTTTAAGGCTGGTGAGGCGTGATTGCCGATGCCGTGCAGGTGAAGCCATCTCCACCGCACGGCACCGCAAGCCACGCCCCGCCACAACCTTCATTTAGAAACTGCATTTTGTTTTACTTCTGTTATTGTTGTCTGATATTTAAATTTGTTTGATGACCTGAAACGTGTGACAAACATATAAACAACAAAATCAGGAAGGGGGCACAGCACTGTATGTCATAAATACAGGAAACAGTACAGGTTTGATAAACACAAAGTCGCCTTTAAAAGTATTCTTGTTTAAAGTATAATGCAGACCATTCTGGCCTTTTAGTTGACAACAAAAGCTTTCTTGCTTGGTTGCTTACATAAGAAGATTCCATCTTTTTCAATCAGTTAAGCACACGCCTCAAGGTAGTCAATAGCACCACACACTTAACGATAACATTGAGCTAAAGTAGTTCTACAAGCATGAGTTCTCACAAATTCTTCTGGAGCCTCAATGCAGACCTACTGCAGCTACTGGTCAAACTTGTTTGAGGCTATGGCTGCCACCTGTTATTAAATCGATAGTTTCACTTATATTTTCCCTGACCTCTTTCAGTTTCATGCACACATGAAGTAATGATTAGTCAAAAGATTGTGATGATTTATGTTTCTGTACTAATTACATTCAACACAACATGAAGCGTAACTTTTAACATGGCTGAAGATGCAGTCACTGGTGTTAAAGCCTAAATTCACAGACCTTACAGATTAGAAAACAGTCAGTCTTAAATATTTCATGCCTTCATTTTGTGTCAGTATTGACCTGGGCCAGTACCTCTGACCTACAAATCTAATAAAGTACAAACACTGGCACGCACGCACGCACACACACACACACACACACATTCTTTTTTATATTAACATATCTTAGGGATAAATAGCTAACATTAACCCTGCATTGAATGAATCCTTCACTATACTTTTTTGGGAAATCTGCGCTCCCTGTTTATAATCAATAAATAAATTCTGGTATCTTCAATGATGTAGTGAGTAAAAGTCATGAGCCATCTCTCATCTCTTTACATTTTGCTTCCAAAGCACCGGACTTGGCCCTTTTTTTTTTCTTTTTTCTTTTTTACTTATTTTCAATCCAGTCCTTGTACCTGACCATTTTCTGAAAAATGTATTTTTTCTTTTTTTGGTTGTTTAGCCGCTTTTGCATTGAACTAAAAATCTTTCAAGCAAAGATACAAAAAGACATGTAACTGAAGGGGATGTACCAGTGTTGTGTCTGGACAGAGAGCTTAGCAAAGAAGCAGTTTTAAATGGTCTCTTTAGACACTTTGTTCATAGCAGCCTGTCAACAGAATTGGCCTGGCAAAGACTCCAGTCTGGCCCACTCTGGAAAACTGGGAGGCCTCTGACTTTATTTTCAAAGGTTTTACAGCTTTTCATAATGACAAAGACCTCCCCCGTTTACATATTTAGCACTACGTTATAATACAGCAGCATTCCTCAATCAAGTATAACAACTGAGAAAAAAAAAGAAAAACTCTGGAAACTGCATTTAAAAACAACAACTATTAACATGTCTCAGGGATTAAATGTGTCATTAAACTTTACACTGACAGAACAGGGAGTTTCACTGGTCCAGCCCACAGATGGCCCACAATGTAATGTTTGACATCCCTGTTGTAGAGGTTTCGTCTAATCTGGCATGGCATATTCAGCCTTACGTTTTCCAAACTACTACTGTAACAGTGAATGTATTTATGTAACATGCAGTGCCGAGCTCATGCATAAATATTATTTTGCAACTCTAACCCAAGAATGAGGAACTTTCTTTTCTTCAAACAGGAAAAATGAGCATGTTTAAAAGCTTTTACGGTAAACGACGCATTGGGAATACAGATATGGGGAAGTTATCCAGAAGATATTCCATCTTAGTTTTCAGTTGTCAGTGGTGATTATCTTGCATGATAATGCATGATTATCTCAGCAAGAAGAAGTTCAAAAAACCGCCAGTGACAAATGGACAAGCCAGACTGCACGTTCAAGACAATTTATTTTAAAGTATGCGTGCAGAGCCCTCCAAAGAACCTTGTGACTGGAGGAAATAAATTGAACAACACTATTCATAAATTTCATAATCCAGAAGGGCTTTTGCAGCAGACCAAATTTTATTTTCCCCTGAAAAGAAGAAAGATAAAGCAATCATTGTGCTGCATTGTGAATTCCATGGATACGACTGGTTTGCAGATCAAGTGCACAGCTTTCCTTTCAGTAGTCTTTTCCTCTTCATGCATATTCAAACTCATCCCCATATTATATTCTTCAGGTTGATTAGTAATTATTAGTAAAATGTTCTTGATCTCAGTAATGAGAAGTAATCCTGGTTAGGATTTTTTGTTAAAATCAAGCCCTTTAAAAAAGAAAAAGACAAAAAAAAAGATCACGAAATGCTCCCATCATCACCTGAACTAAACTGTCTACTAAAACATGTGATTCAAAGTATTTCTTAGAAATATTTTACAACTGTCCACAAGCCAAACAACAACCCATCAAATCTCTCAACGCAACCAGGCCCCCACAGTGTGCTTGCACCTTGTAGAAGAGGTCGCAAAGAATCCAGAACAGCATCTAAAACACTTCAGGCCTTACTTGGCTAAGTTAAGGTCAGAGTTCAAGATTCAACGATAAGAAAGAGACTGGGCAAAAATGACGTCCATGAGCTCAAGGAGAAAAACACTGCTGACCAAAAAAGAACACAAAGGCTCATTTCATATTTATCAAATAACATCCTGATGATCCCCAAGAGTTTATGAAAATATTCTGTAGACTGCTGAGAAAGAAGCTGAACTTTTCGGAAGGTTTGAGTCCCGCTACATCTGCAAAAAAACTAACACAGCATTTCATGAAAAATCGACAGGGTGGTGGTAGGGTAACGATGGGGGTTGTTTGCTGCTTCAGAACGACTTACCAAAATTGTTTGAATTCTGCTCTCTACCAGAAAATCCTGAAGGAGAATGTCCAGTCATCACTTCGTGCCCTAAAATTTGTTTGATGCGCTGAAACGTTTAAGTTTGACAAATACATAAAAGTCTAAGAAGAGGAAAGGGAGCAAATAATTTTTATTAGCAATGTTTTATTTTTGCTCTGGTGTGAACTGTCTTGGTGTATAGTCTTAGTGACAAAGTCATTCTCTCTCGCTCTCTGTCTGGAAAACGTGAATAATTGTGTAATTTATGTGTTATTTATGCTTCACTTTCTTTTTTTTAATGGTCCAATTTGAATGACAACAGCTCCGAAGCCTTTCTTACGTCTTATGGTTCATAAACAAACACTGTCATTGTCAGCATGGATGTGGTGAAGTTTCTTGTCTTCTCTTCTACTAGAGTAGAGTAGCCCTGTATCGTCATTGTACATGTGCAACGATTGTAATGCTGAATGACATGTGACATGAACTAATCCAAAGTCAGACAGGCTGTTTGAAGATGAAATTCAGTCGACTTATTTTTACTCTTCTGTGGGGTGGTCAACGAAAAATAAAATACTTCAAGAACAAGGTGTGTGCTGTCTGGCAGGTTACAAATGAAACAGGGGTAATTCATAAGCAACTAAAGGTCTATCTCACTGGTAACAGCCCTCAAAATAAAGTAGTTCTACCAAAGATGAAGGAAGAATAAAGTTAATAGTTTTGAATGGCCACGTTAAAGACCCGATCTTTATCTAAATATTGTGAAAGGGCCTGAGGCATGCAACTCATGTGAGGAAAAACACAAACAGCCCATAGATTATTAAGGTCTGAGCTTTTTGGGGGCATGAAATTTCCTCCAAGCCAATATGCAGGATGTATTGACATTGAAAATAATTTGTCAGTAAATACATACTTTGATTTGACAGTACTTTGATTTCGTGTGTTTAAATTTGTTCTATTTTTTTAGATTTCTTTATATTTCTAGATTTTCTCCTACCTGCTACTTCATTCTCTCATCTTTAAAAGAATTTAAGAAATGTGTTTTGAATGTTTTGTTGAAGTAATGGAAAACCTACGACATTTTTGTGGTTTTGTGGTTTTGTTTTGCGTCAATAGACAGCAGGTTTGTCCAGTTTTGCAAAACACCAGCTTTGTTAGTTAGAATGTTTTCTGTTCTAACAAAAACAGGTAGATTACATTGGACAGAGGAAGACACATACAGAGCATGCCTGCATGTTTAATGCAACCTACAAAGTATCTTGCACAACTGTAATGAGTATGGTGACCTTCCACAAAGGAAACTGAAGGAAATGCTTGAAAAGCACGCAAAGCACTAGATTCCATAAAGCTGCTTTATGATACTGCATTTGCTGCTTGAAAACTCAACACATGGTGCCATCAAGTGCCTTGAGGCAACTGTTGTTGTGATTTGGCTTTACAGGAATATAAATTCAAAATAAATTAAATTATTATTGCAGTTGAACAAGCAGAAGAAGTGATAAACTGTTGCAAACAAGCCCTGTTTTCCCAGTCAGGCCACAATCCAGAGCTGCGATCACACAATAAAGTTGTTCAGTAAAGTTTTGATTGAGCAAGATGCTCTTTGTAACTCTGAATAGTCTGCCGACAAGGTCAGAAATGCCGTACGTATAAACACATACTTAGACCAACCAAAATGAGATCAATCATGAATGACTCCTTTTATTTTTCTGTTGCTTTGAAAGCAGAAAACTGAATGTAAAACCAAAATGACGATAAAAAAGAAAGAAGTAAAAAAAAATTCATCATTTACCAATCACCTCAACCAAAAACCAGCTCATGTCCACATATGTTTCATATTAACATTTGTTTATTTATAGTATGCACCATATTGCCAAAGGTATTCCAGTCACTTCCACAGCCACAGGTGTATAAAATCAAGCACCTAGGCCTGCACACTGCTTCTACAAACATTTGTGAAAGAATGGGTCGCTCTCAGGAGCTCAGTGAATTGCAGAGTGGCACCGTGATGGGATTCCAGCTGTGCAACAAGTCCAGTCATGAAATTTCCTCACTACTAAATATTTCACAGTCAGCTGTTAGTGGGATTATAACAAAGTTGAAGTGTTTGGAAAGGACAGCAACTCAGCCATGAAGTCGTAGGCCACGTAAAATCACAGAGCGGAGTCAGCGGTTGCTGAGGTGCGTAGTACACACAGGTCACTTTCTGCAGACTCAGTAGCTACAGACCTCCAAACTTCATGTGGCCTTCAGATTAACTCAAGAACAGTGTGTAGAGAGCCTCATGTAATGGTTTCCATGGGCTAACAGCTGCATCCAAGCCTTACATCACCAAAAACAATGCAAAGCGTCGAATGCAGTGGTGTATAGCACGTCGCCGCTGGACTCAAGAGCTAAACCTTGAGGATAGCCTTCCCAGAAGAGCTGAAGCTGTTACAGCTGCAAGAGATGGGCTGATATCATATTAAATAATTAAGAATTAAGGTTCCTGGTCCTGCTGGTGGCGCTGTCACTTGGTGTTTGCTCTCTCTGCGGTAGAGTATCACTTCCTGTTCCTGCTCAAACACAGTGGTGTTTTTGAGTAGCTTATCTGCTTAGCAATTTATTTAAAAACTTTTAGATACATTCCTTTTTATAGTTAATCTTCACGTGCTTCATCCGAAGCACACTTTCTGTGTAGTCACTACTTAATTTATAGCCAAAGTTTTCACTCACTGTGTCTGTACTGTTTCGCTAGCTTAGCTTAGCTCGTAGCCAACTTGCTAGCAGCATGGCCTCTTCACCTGTCCCTCCTGCACTTTCCTGCTCTTTGTGTCAGATGTTTAGTTACTCCTCGGCCTCCTTTAGCAGTAATGATACTTGTAACAAATGTAGCATATTTGCAGCTCTGGAGGCCAGGATTACTGAATTGGAGACTCGGCTTCGCACCCTTCATTCACCCGTAGCTAGCCAGGCCCCTGTAGCTGGTGCAGCCGAAGATAGTGTAGGCCCCGCTAGCTGTTCCCCGGCAGACCCCAAGCAGCTGGGGAAAGAGGGCGGCTGGGTGACGGTG
>VVHJ01046272.1:0-11291 GCA_015107715.1 Tylochromis polylepis
AGAGACAACCCACATCACAGAGAGGGTACAACGCGACACAGAGCAAGGAAAACACAGGGCTTAAATACACTGAGGGATAACGAGGGAATGGGACACAGGAGGAGAGCACAGCTGGGAGTAATTAAGCATGACAAGACAAGGGGAAGCAAAACTAGACACACTGATGAGAGACATGAGACTACAAAGTAAAACAGGAAGCACAGGACAGAGACACGGACTCGACACTAAACAAGGGAACACAGAGCACAGGGACAGAAGTGACACAAGAACACAATTTAAACAAATACAAAACGCCGGGTCACTGACCCAGTACCATGACATGTAGATTGCACAAATGGTGCTTGAATTAGAGTTTTCAGAGTCATGTCCCCACAAAAGACTAAATTAACTGCTGTGTCTTTGGAGGCTCTACCTGAGTAAGTGGGAAGCAGATTGTTTAATGAGGAGAATGTTGTTTTTCCCCAAACACATTATTTGGTGGGGACGCTGCATTGTGACTTGGTTTCTGGATCAGCAGCAGCTCTACATGCTTTTCACTTTTCTTTTTTTTTTTGAATAACAATCCCAGTATTAAGCTATTAGTATAGCCAGGACAGAATACATTTCTCAGACCTTGCAATTTTTAAAGATAAGAAAGAGACTTTACGCACATCTGTATTTAGAAAACCAACAAAAGAAACATTATATTACATGGTAGCACCTTTCATCCAGAGTTGCTTAAAGAAAATCTCTCTTTTTGTCAGTTCCTATGACCAGGAAACAAAGTCCTAAATAAAATTTAACTGAACTGAATTTCTGATTTGGAGCGAAGTGAGCGAATGTTTGTTGGCATCTTTTCGGGGTCTTGCATTCATCCAGGTTTTTTGAAGACTCCTGCTGGTTTGAGCGGAGTTTTCCGCTCTCGCCCCGGGTGGAGGTTTGCCTTCTGTGTACGGAAGGCCCCTATTGGTGGAACACAGCAGCGTCTTCAGTGTGTACATGTTTCACTTCCTGATAGGGAAGGAACAAAGCAGAACATCGCGCTGCCTCTGCTGGCTCGCCTTCTTCCCACAGTGCATCCATCGACATATATATCCCACCCACTAACAGGTGCCACGATGGAGAGATAATCAGTGTTATTCACGTCACACGTCAGCAGTCATGTTATGACCGACTGTTTGATTTTGATATGTTCATGAGATGTTTCCCCCTTTTTAAAAACATCACCACAAATACAGATGTTTTTGTTCTCGCTTACGAATTGTTTATTATTCATATTAATATTAGTATGGATACTCTGGCTGCACACAAACACAGCCAGGCTCGTCATTACAAGTGAAACGGGGATGATCATCAGATGGCGGAGTTGCAAGCACGCACAAAGAAACTGATCTTTGTCCGGCAGTTTCAAAAATAATAACATTTACTGAGGCTTCCAGGCACTAGCCCGTCAACCAGCGGCTGACGCTGGCGTCATCAGCCATCGGTTGAACCGCTGTGCACGACGACGCCAACAGCATCACTCCATTCACTCCACTGAGAGGATCCACTGCAGGTGTTTGTTATTCGTGTCCTCATTCTCAGTTTGTAGGCGCGTGTGGGATCTGAAATTGGCTCTCTGTGAGACCGCTGGGCGATCAAGTACTTTGGTTGTTCCTGTTTTGAAGAGAGTCATTAAAAAAAAACATAAAAATAAATAAATCTTGGGTTTTACCTCAGTGTTCGTCTGTACCTCAGACTGCTCTGACCTTTAACAGCTAAAACTAACCTGTGCTATCACAATGTGTTATTTATTGCTTCTGAGAATGGAAAAAAAAATGTAACCAGCATTTATCAAAGACGTTTACAGTTTCTACCCGAGAAAGCCATTTTTGTTTCTCTCTAATTAAAACATTAAAAATATCTTAGTCCTCACAGAGCTGAGGTTTTCACCAAGTTTGCCTCCCTCATTAATCTTGTCGCATGTACACGAGAAAGGTCCGTGCTCAGAGATACTGTACCTGATCACCTTTGTCCAGCTGGTACTCAAAACAATAAGGGTTAGTGATCTCTCTGGTGCGAGGCAGACCCCATGATACAAGCAGGGCTCCATCTTTGACTGAAGCAGAGATGTTTGGAGGTGGAGAAAGGAGCTCTGTCTCACACACACACACACACACGCAGTAACATAACTGGACACATTTAATTCTGAATGTCTGCTGTAGATTGTGGCTAAAACAGACATGGCCCTAACCCCGAGTGTTAGTCACAGCCCTCAAGAGCTCAAATGACAGAAGATTTTTAATTATTGATGGAGAAAAATTATCAAAACATTTATGTGTGTAACATGTTGAGAATAATTCAGAGGAAAACAATGATCAATAAGGAGAACTGCAAAGAAAGAAAACTTTTATCATGTTCATATCAGCCAATGGGGGGAAAAAGTGAGCCACTGCATATTCTTGTAAAAAGATTCTGGTGCCATGGCTTTGTGGATGACAGTGTTGAATTAACTGTAATGAATTTAGCTGTTTCTACGATATTTCCCCACAAATAATACTCACAGATCCACTAACATTGGTAGATATTTATATACATTTTAATCTGATCCATAGCATTATCGTTTATAACTACTCAACAGTCTTGAAAGATTACCCAGCATGTCCATGTCATACACGTAGGTGTAAGACGTCCACTTGTTCTGCCGGGACATGTTGAAATGAAGGATAACTTCTGACGTCTTACTGCTGAGAATCAAAGACGCTGATCCAGCTCTTTCCACAGAAGTAGAGTTGAGCGACTCAACCAGTATTTCATCATCACAAACGCTGGTAGACAGAGGAGATCCAGACTCAAGGCAGTGTGTACAGTTTATTGTACCTCATTTGTAAATAAAGCTCGATTTGAAAAGAAGAATACCTGACGTGGACAGAGAGCCGAGTGTTTTGCTGCAAAGTGTGGAATGACCAGGAGCAGTTGAGCACATTCGTTGGGTAGAGGAGGCAGATAAACGTCTCCTTTATATCTGTGAGCTCTTCATAGGAATCCCGCTCTGCTGAACTCCGTACGAGAACCACGGCCAACTTCACATACAAGACCAGAACATTGAAACATCACGCAGTGGTGCTCAGTGGCAAAGGGGTTTCACAAAAACTATTTACAGCCATTTTTATACATAGGATCGTTTATATGTATAACACTGTAATTCCTGTCCTTGAATTAAAGCTGAAAGTCTAGATTTCAGTGACTTCCTGATTGTTTAGTTTCAAATCGGCTGTAGTTGTACACAGAGTCAAAACTACAATAACTGTGTCAGTGTTCAAATACTTATGGACCTAATGGTACAAGCCCCGTGTCTGCATGGTCTTTAAAAGATAAAAGGGCAGGTTTGTTCTCACCTCGTATTGTTCGTCCATGTGCTCTTGACAGACATTCAAAGTGTGGCCCTCAGATTCTGGGGGAAACAGTGAAAGCAGAACAGGAAATAAAGCTGAACACCAGCCTGACTAAAGTAATATTAAAGGAAATCGTTTGTTTAAAAAAAACACCGCTGACTCAAGGTCAAACGTTTTCATAGCTATTCTTCTGAGCCCATTTGTTAACAGAGTATCTGTCTGCATTGTGATTGTGCTTTCACTTACCACTTTGTGGGAACCACAAAACCAACAAACTGGACCAAATAACAGGATGAACTGGAAACAGCTTCATGGCTGGTCTGAGTGATACAAATGCACACACACACACACACGCACACGCACACGCACGCGCACACACACACACACACACGTATATTAACGAGCAGCATGCAGCATTCATCAGAAAGCACAGAGACGCTGCTGTGGCACTTTACAAAAAGCATTTCCCTGCGTTGCTCCTGTGTTACTTCTCCCTTTTTACACGCGTACATACAGAAGTTGGGTGCTTGGAAGACGTCTCAGTGGTCACGTAGTCAAACACAAAGAAACTTCTTTCCTCATACGTTTACCTCTTCACTAAGTTTCACTGACTCGTGAATTTTAACAACATAAAAGCAGTTTTCCATTGCCACCGACTACTTTCACATTTTCCAAAGAAAAGAAAGGAAATGATACGTTTGCTTTGTTTATACATTCAGAACAGTCCCGACTATGATTCACTATTCTGGGTTAAAGCTGTCATTTGAATCAAATCGAATAACAAAGCCACCTGCCATGGTTATGTTATAGTAACAATAGTATAAAAGAAATCATAAAAAGCTGTTACCTTCAGCTGTCCCTCTACTGTCAGTGACTGTGATTGTCTGCCTGAGGACAATGACACGTCTGTGAACAAACAAGCATGACGTCACGTACTGTAGATTCAGGAAACCTGGAAATCTTTCTGTGAATTTATCCTCCTTCACTTATGTATGCTGCAACAGCAAGCCAATCCACTGACTGATTATCCATTCATTATTTTTAACTTATCCTAAGTTCAGTCATGATGGCAGCAGACTGAACAGAGTATTCCACACATCCCTTTCCCGGGAACACTTTCGAGCTCCAACTGGAATACGATTTCAAGATTTTAAGAAGTTTATTGTCATAAACACCAGAACAATGAAATTCTTACTTTGCAGCTTCCCTTCACACAACTAAAAACAACTAAAGTAAAGAGTAAACTTAACCCTGGGCGTAGAAAACAGCACAGAAAAATAATAAATAAAGTAAAACGAGTGCTTTGTAGCTTATGTAGCTTATGTGTGGGTGTAGTCAGAATTTAAAGTGCAAGTAGTTGCAACACTGTCACAGTGGTAGTATATACAGAGTATGCAATATTAAAATGTTTATATTGTCTGAAGTTGTGTTATGTTGTATATAAATGTACAAAATTGCACATTAAAATTACAGTTGGACCATAAGTCAGTGATTCAGTAGCCTGGTGGCCTGTGGATGGAGACTGTTCTTTGGTCTGGTTGTCCTTGCTTTCACACTCCTGCAGCGTCTGTGAACAGTGTGCGCCGTGGGTGGGTGTGGTCCTTGATAATGTTGTGTGCCCTCTTCCTGACCCGAGAATAATACCAACAGATAGATGCAGTAACAACAGAATCACACTGGGGTTCTTTTTACTGGAACTTCAATGTAAGTCAGCATGATTGAAACAGTATTTTTCTTTTCAAATTTCTGGGTCGGGTAAAATTTCTTATAAATGTTCTTAAAAATCAGCCCAACAGATCTTACATTTCTGTAATAATGCAGATATTATCGACCTACTTGAGCTGGAATTAATGTGGTCAAAGGCAGCATGGCCTTTCTGTTTGTGTAAAATGACCCCAAAACCCCTCTGGGTTACTGTGACAGGAAACTGCTTGATTCATACATGGTGTTATAGCACCATGTATGAATCCCCTCATAATGTCCAGTCAGAGATGATGTCACAGTACTGGAGAACAGCACAATCTAGCTGGCGAGTATGGGTGTGGTTCTGAAATTGGTACAAGCAGGAAATAATATGCACATCTCTTCCAATGATTCAGCATCTTTCACATCAAGTATTAAACTCAATAACACAAGCGTGAGATAGAAGAAGATGATATAATAAGATTATAAGAATAAGATAATAAGATGTGTTATGGTGCTGGCCGTACCGGGTTGTGATTGGCTGGATAGTGTGGGTGTGTCTGTGCCTCTAAATTGTTTGCAGGCACCTCCTGGTTGGAGCTGGCGTGCTGATTGGTCCGTGGGGTTTCCATCATTCATCCCACAGGCCACAGTGCACAGGGAGGCTGTGGATCAACTATCATAACTGCTTTGCCCACAAGAACGTTATGGGTCTCGGATTGCCACTTTTGTCTGGTCTGCAGGCTCGCAAGATAATATTTAATGAAATGTTCCAGAAGTGTTCGGCCAGTACCTGGCTGTGACACCATCTCCGTTTACTCAGTATCTCTGATTCAGGGTGGATAACCTGGGGAAGACACACATCAGAGTGTTTGGAGTAATAGGGTCCACATCAGCCACATCTGAGGAAACAGCCCACGGGCTTCGAATTCAGAATACCCTCAACTTCTGTCAGGAAGTTGGCTTCGTTCACCTAAGTCAGACAGATGTCTCCCCCTTGGACTGTTGTCTGTGGGCAGCTGAATCCTCATATCTCCAGGCTGCCTGGTCAGTCAAATCACGTATTTCAGCCACTCGAGTCCAAACAAACACTTTGAATGGGCACATGTCTGACTGTAGCCCACATCTGCTGAACAATGACCTCAGCTCTAGTGGTGTATGGTACAACATAGCCAAGTGGATGGTACTGACTCACTAAAACCTTGTAGACTGTGCGCAGAGTCACTTCAGGATGATCGACAGGGCGGAGCTTAAAGAAACGTCTGCCTGATGAGCAGTGGAGTCCTAGTGCGGCTTCTTTAACATCAGGTTTGCCATGTGTGATCCAAAGTTCACCACTATCAGATCGAAGCTCTGAGGGGAGGTGGCTGATGATGGAGGGCTGGTTATTGGCCCATTGTCTTATCTCAAAGCTTCCCTAAGCCAGGAGCTTCTGTAGCCTTTTCACAAGTGCTTTGCCAAACTCTGGAGACAGTTGTCAACATAGAATGACTGCATCCCATCCTAACGAACATCCTCCCCTGGGTTGCTGTGGTCTTGCGCGTGCTTTTGTAGAGCAAAGATTGCACAGTATGGGCTACACGTAATGCTGACCGGGAGCACTCTCCACTTGTAGAAAACAGGGGGGGGTCTTCATGTTTACAATCCTGCTAGATGAATCGGAGGAGTGGCTGGTCTTCCTTTAGTAGTCGGACCTGATGGACCATCCCGCGGATGTCGCTGATGATTGCAAAGGGATGTTGGTTAAACCTCAACAGCACTGCCAGGAGTTGTGGCCCCAAAGTACGTCCAGGGAGAAGGTGGTCATTGAGGCTCTAAACACAACTCAACTCTTGCCGTTATGCTGCACCATGTGGCGTGGGATTTACCAGCTAGTGGGAGCGTTCTCAGCTCTACGCTCAAGTTTCAATTTCAATTCAATTTTATTTATTTATACACCGCCAAATCACAACAACAGTCGCCTCAAGGCGCTTTATATTGTGAGGTAGAGCCTACTCATACAGTGTAGTTTGAAAACATAACCTTCCTTTTGTAGTCTCTGAATCTGTTGTGTAGGCGAGGCCATGCTCCGGTGCCTTCAACAACCTCGGCTCTGTACTGTGGAGCAGAGGCAGTACTGCCTCCTTAGGTGCAGACACCGTAGACATATTAGGAGCCTGTAGGAGTGGTGTTGCATACCGCTTAACTCCTCCAGTGTCTACTCCCTCTGTTTTAGTCTCATGAAACTTAATAGCTTCTTGGTCTTGTCATGACCTGGTGCTGGACTTGGCAGTGCACCAGGGTAGCACATCCACTTGCCATAGTCTCTCCAACATCTCAAAACAGGTTTGCATTCTGGGACTGACAGGTGGTGAAATAACACTGCTCCTCAGTCAAGTGCTGCATTACCTCTTGAGCTGGACCTTGTAATGTCCAGCCAAGGTGTGTCTTGACACCTGGAGGGCCAAGTCAGACAGGCTCCACCGGGGTGACCGAATGCGGGTGGGTCTGATCCTGTAGTGCCAGATCCCCAAGATGGTGATATTTCTGCTTAAGGGCATTCACTGGCTGAGTGTGCTCTGCCAGTCCAAGTGTCTTGGCAGTGTCTCGGCCGGCAAACAAGAGAAATGCTGAAGGAGACAGCCTCACCTTGGAGGACATGGAGATCTTGTCTCACGGTTCTCAGTGGTAATTTTGCAGGTTTCCCTTTGACCCCTAACAGCTGTGCAGCTGTGTTGAGAAGGATGGGCCGTTCTGAACCATCATCCAGGACTGCGTAAGACTCTAGGACTCGATCGCCATTTCTCAGCAGAACATTGCTGATTTTCAATAGGACTTTACATCCTCAGAGTGGTTTGTCAATATACAACACTTCCTCTCCCACTCGTGTGGTATGTGTCTGTTGTTGCCGAGGAGGCTTGGGCTGCTTGCACTTTATTAGTGGTCCTGAGATTGACTTCATGGAGGACAAGGAGATGTCGCCGGTTCCATGTCTTACAGCAAATTTTCGAATCGCATTCTGCAGCATGAGGGGTCGTTGTACAGCACCAGCACCGGCTGTTATCCTTGATCCAACTTTGTCTCTGGGCATTGTGTAGCTGTCTGAAGTTGATGCAGTTGTTTAAAGGTTGGTTGATGCGGTCACAACAAGGACAGTGCTTCTTCCCTTTATATTTGGCTGCTGGAGCTGTTGGAGGGGTACCAGTGCCCTGGGGCTTTGTGTTCAACAATGCGGTGGTTATCTTACTGGATGACTTCTTCCTTTCTTCTCCTCTCTGAAACGCTGGTTTCTTTGAGCTGAATCGTGAAGTATCACCTTGCGCCTGCAGCTCATATTCAAGCCAGTATGAAAAGTCACTCAGTGTAGGAATGGGAATACTTTTTCAAGCAACCTCGACACCTGGGCCCCAGACTCCAGGTCTACAATTCCTTTCCTTCCCAACTGTCCAAGCATACTGACCAGTGAGCGTACCTTTAGAGCAAACATCCTGAAGGTCTTGCTATCTCCTGACATGACAGATGCCCCATCCATTAACTCTGAAATATGCTGAAGTGCCAGCTGGTGTGGTTGTCTGTACTGCTGGTTTAGGACATCCGTCGTGTTGGTATAAGGGTACCTAGAATTGCCATAGGAGTCAGCAATAAGCAGGGCCTCCTCCTTAATATGATCCACCAATATTTGGAAGTTGAAGCATTCTGTTGCATCTGCTGGAAGAATATTTTCCAGTACAATCCTCAACTATGCAAACTCCTGTGAGTTTGGGTGTACAAAATCTAGGATGGTAGGTGCCGGCCCCCTATAGTAGTGCTCCCGACTCCCACTGGACTCTGATGTTTGAGACCTGGGGTGATCAACATGATCGTGTCTCAGAGGAGAATGGTACTGAGAGCCATAATCATGATGCTGGGCAGCTGGCTAACTGGTGGCTCAGGGAAACTGTAATGATTTTCTTCCAAACTGTGAGAGTAGCCCAATGATGCTTCATGGCATTTCCGTCCTGACAAGTTGAAACCCTCAGGTGAGTGATCACCATGTCGCCGTCGCACGTGTCGCGTGTCAGATACAGGTCCCGACATTCTCTCTGCACTCTGATTGGCTGCTGGATGTGTTTCTGTTGGTCCCTGTGGGGATCTTGCTCCTCCCATGCAGGTAACACAGGAGGGCTTTTTAACACATAGCATACTTTGACATAATTTGCAATTTTTTCTTTTCATGCTCATCTTTAAGAATTAAGATCACATATTCATCATGGAGAAATATTTCTGAAGTTTTAAAATTCCTTTCACAATCTATAAAGTACAACACCGCTTTTCCTCAGTGTCACAACAACTCCATTAGCAGAAGGAACAGGATGCTATCATGGCAAAAAAACTAAACAAAACACACAAAGAAACTCTTCAGTTGAGGAAATTAAACTCCATTTTACATTTAGTTCATCATACTTTTTAAAAGCTACAAGTTAACAGAAATATTATTAAAGGCAGACAATGGATTAAATTACACAGAAACAAAGAAAATTAAAAAAAAAGGTAGACTCGTTAAATCTAAAGGCCATTTCCTAACTCTTAGAAACTTCATTCTACATAACTGCTCATTCTTAGTTCAGCATAAGTGTGGCATTGTTTTAGTAAGTGTTAAATTTAGTAGTGGTTGCTTGTGAGGAAGTAAAGAGAGGGTGGTTTGTCGTAGGCCCAAGATAGCAACACTGAGGGTTTTCACTTCAGCTGACAACCAATAAAAACAATGGCCTGTTCTACAGCGTCATTATTTTCATGTATTCCTTGTAAACATAAATGACAAAATTGTGGGAACGTGTTTCAGACTGTGGGATGAAAAGAAACATTTCAAAGTTACACTCAACATCAATATGATATGGATGTATAGAAATGATAAAAGATTTTTCCACTCACTGATAGGGCCATGCTCCTCTAGCTTATATACTGTTGGGTGGCTAAATGTACAGTCATTATGCACTCTCTTATATTTTGTGTTCCTTAAAACAGTAATATGCTCTAATACAAATACTGTATTTGTCTGTGTCACATCCCTGAATAAGGGCTATGGGATGATGGGAGTAACGATGGTATGATTGCAAAAAAAACCACCACCACAAACTAAAGCATGCTTAAAAAAAAGAAAAGGTGACAGTTAACCAAGTTAAAGTTTCACTTCTGCTGCAAGCATACACCAGCTATTCGCCAACAGCACAACAAAAATAGAGCACTCAGTTACCACAAGCAGCCCTCACCACTTAAGGCTGGCCCACTCACTGATAGGGCCATGCTCCTCTAGCTTATATACTGTTGGGTGGCTGATTGCTGAATGAAGCCGGCTGTGCACTGGCTCCTCAGGAAGAATAGGTAGCAGCTGAGCTCAGTGAAGAGACAGTACACACTCACACAACACACACCAGTTAGAGCTGCAGCACTCTAGGGCACAGGTGTTACGAGGTGTCCTCGAGGGCCGCTGTCCTGAAACTTTTACTTGTGTCCCTGCTGCAACACACCTGAATAACATTAGTAGGTCATCAGCGAGACTGTATAGAACCTGACTGCACGCTGAGGTGGCAGTTCAGCCGTTTGATTCATGTTACAGCAGCTCATGAGTGAATGAACATGGTGCAATAAAAGTAGTTTTAGAAGTACTACTTTTTTTAAGCTTACACTCTTATTTAAATTTATTTCAGTAGGGTTGGGGGTTTCCACTTCAGCATGCAGTCAAGTCTTGCTAATGACCTACAAATTTTATTCAGGCGTGTTGCAGCAGAGACACATGTAAGAGTTTCAGGATGCCGACCCTCGAGGACTGGAGTTCGACACCCCTGCTCTAGGGTAACCATCTTAAAAAAGTATATATATACATTTATCATTCAACTCCAAGGCTCCTCACAGTGTGACTGGAGGCCAAGGTAATGCCATCCAGAGTAAGAATCTGGTTAGATACCATATTTCTAAGATTTTCAGGGCCGAGTAAAATAACCTCAGTTTTGTCTGAATTAAGAAGCAGAAAGTTAGCGGCCATCCAGGTCTTTATGTCTTTAAGACATTCCTGCAGTTGAACTAAATGGTGTGTGTTATCTGGCTTCATGGACAGATAGAGCTGGGTGTCATCTGCATAGCAGTGAAAATGTATACTATGTCTTCTAATGATACTACCTAAGGGAAGCATGTATAATGTAAACAGAATTGGTCCTAGCACTGAGCCCTGTGGAACACCATAACTGACCTTAGTGTGTGAAGAGGACTCTCCATTTACATGAACAAACTGGAGTCTGC
>VVHJ01046277.1:0-14635 GCA_015107715.1 Tylochromis polylepis
GGAGTCTGTTAGATAGATATGATACAAACCACTGCAGTGCAGTACCTGTAATACCTACAGCATGTTCTAATCGCTCTAATAGGATATTATGGTCGACAGTATCGAACGCTGCACTGAGGTCTAGCAGGACAAGCACAGAGATGAGTCCACTGTCAGAGGCCATAAGAAGATCATTTGTAACCTTCACTAAAGCTGTTTCTGTGCTGTGATGAGCTCTGAAACCTGACTGAAACTCTTCAAATAAGCCATTCCTCTGCAGGTGATCTGTTAGCTGTTTGACAACGACTCTTTCAAGAATGTTTGATATGAAAGGAAGGTTGGAGATTGGCCTATAATTAGCTAAGACAGCTGGGTCTAGAGATGGCTTTTTAAGTTGCACTCTTCAAACATTGGCTCCAACACAGAAGTCAAGCACAGCAGCAAAGAATCAAGGTGTAGCAATGGGACGGTCAAAGTCCAGACCCGCTGTGGCAGGACCTTACGTAACAGAGCTGTGCATAAATGAATCCAAACCTGAATGAACTGAAGCAACATTGTAAAGCAAAGGAGATCAAAATTCATCCTCAACCATGTGAGAGACACTGATACAGAAAATGATTACAGACATTTGGATAATGAGGTGTACTTCCATGGACTGCACACAGTCCTGTGAAAACTTTCTTTTTCACAACTACTGCAAATGACATCCACCGAGGAGGAAAAAAGGATGTGTGTGGCGTGCACAGGGGAGGCTGTGGAGTGACATTACTCTTTTAGTTATTGAGTGTCTCCATGCCATCAGCTGGAAGGAACAAAAGGCTGCAGCACATGAAAAATGAACTTGCTTCGTATTTATTATGTATTAGATTTAATTACTTTTTAATTGCAGGTGCCGGAGCGCAATTCTGGGTCTCTTGCTCAAGCAGCGGTTAAGAAGCTATCAAGGGACTGCAACGGTCACGCTGATTAAATATTTTAGCCTTTTGTGAAATCTAAAATCAGCCGTTCTGACGAGGTCAGTATAACTAACCAACTACCCATGCTGCTGTTAGAGGCAGCAGCGGACGCTGTGGCCTTCCATCAGAGTGATTGTGGTTCTGCTAGATGACAGAACACACGTGCACGTGACCAGATCTGTCTATAGACACAAATCAAACGAGCGTGACAAGGGCGTGACCTTGACCCAGTTTTTACCCAAATTAAATCAGCCCAAGCAGTTATTGGTATCCACCATCACGCAACATTTGAACACGATATCTTGAAAACTGTGGACGCTAGACTGCTAACAAACACACAAAGAAAAGGAACCTGTTACATATTCCTCCCCTCAGGGGAGAATAAACAGATGATCTGAAGCTTTTGATTACACCCCCGCTTTGGACCTTTGACCAGTGATCTCATTGTAAAGCAGCTTCAAGAAGAGAAGACAACAAAAAGCTTCAAATTTAGAATACCATCCAAGAAAAATCTACCTACAAGTAACCCTCCCACAAATAATTTTACACAGTGTCTAAATCACATGCAGTTCCTCATTTGGGCAGCCATGATTTAAATCCCCATTAGCCATGTATCTTGCATTGAGTGGATCCACGTCTTTTTCAAGTTCTTATACATATGGAGCAGAACAGCAATAATGCAACATAAAACTTGCTTCACAGTATTTCACACATATTTATTCCTTCTGACAAAAAAAGTGAAAAGGGGAATAATTTACACTCAACAGTGTTTGATTTTCCTTTTTTCCCCCAGGCGGCAGCTTTTCAGGGCAGAGCAGCAGTAATTCATTGGCTCTGCTCAGTGCATGTGCAAGAAAGTGAGCGCTCCTAGATTAATTGATGAATTTATTTTAGTCAAACTGTCCAGCTTAAGAATAAACACAATGAATCATATCAAATTACATTTACTTGGAGACAGCTGACCTTGACTGATAGTGAGGACTTTTCCTCGCCAACTATATTTCTGTCTCATAACAGTAACACCTCTGTGATGTTTGATTTTAGCATCCACACTGTGTGGAGGGTACACCGCCTCCCCCCGACAGCTCTTTAGCTGTCTACTTTTCCACTAGATTCCAACAGAATAAATGGCCTCTGCCGTTCACTGTTATTCACAGTTTATGGCAGTAATAGACATGTTAATTGTTCTAGACTGCCATTAGCATCCAAGCTAAAATTAGCTGCTCCATCATGCCTGGAAAGCATTAAGGCTTAATAGCACTCATTTATAAAGGAAGTTACCATTCAGTCACAGGACTGAGACTATTAGTCTAAGAGTGCTAAACAGTCTTTAAAATGTTTACTTTGACAACATGAGGTGCATTATATGCAACAGAAACACATAATTAGGACGTTTTGTCTGCTCAGTGAGGCAGTAATGCTAACTAAGTCTTAAAAATGTCTCTGATTTGTTTGTATGATGGTGTTGCTTTCACACTGAATGATGGAACAAGCTTTAAATTACCACTGACTTCCATACATTGTGTTTCTGCTATAAAATATCATTTGAGCAGTTGGGAAACTAGTGCAGCCTTATGCCGTCTCACTGTAAATGTTCAAAAACTCACTGGCTCTTGAAACAGGAATGAAATCCAGGATAGTGATTGGCCCTGCAAACAGCAGGGTCAGAGGGTGGGCCTATGTGTGGTTTCAACTCCAGGTGTAATTTTTAATCCAACTAATTTACAACTGCAACCACTACTTTGCAGCAGAATGCTCCTGTGTATGCAGTGCATAAAAAATTGTGTTGGTTATATAGTTTGCTGCAGAAATAATGTAGAGAGTGTGTATAAAGGATGTAGAGGTTCTCATAACCACCCTAACATCAACCTGAAAACAGACACTGACTATTTTTTAACAAAAACTGTGGCGACTGTGCAAACACAGCTCTACCACACTGATATAAACACAACACACATCTGAACATTTGCTAAATATTTCTGTTATTGATCATATTTTTGAAGGGAAGGAACTGTATCATCGTGGTCTAGACTTTATGACTCACTGTAAAGATTCTTTGCTCCACCTAAACGCGTCCAACATGATGACTGATCACAGCTGGAGCTGACACTCTCCGGTTGCAGGGGTACAAATATTTAGATATTACCCTTGAGCCAAACGTTCCAAAGACAAATACCTTTTTCATTACTCTGAGATTCAAGGACCGTTCTGTAAAATAATTACCTCGTCTCAGACTCTTTTGTTCAGTTGTGTGGGTCGCTGCTGTACAAATAGCCAAGCAATAACATTGCATGGTTTGGAAATTTAACAACTAGCTTGTAAGTGTTCTTCACAGATACTAGTATCTTAGAAAGTACTCCAAAGGAGACAAACTGTTTGGACATTTAAAGGCAGGTCCTTCTGAATGTAATACCGTAGCAGATCATCTGAACCACCCAGCCTGTAGATAATCTGAGATAGTGACTTTAGATTTTTAAGACACTTACATGGAGAAACTAATGGACTCCATCTGTCATTCATTCTATTGTTTCTACTATGCTCAAGGAAAGCACTTTGGATAACACTTTAACTGTGCTTCTTGTAATACTCTCTAATCTGTATTACACTTTGTTGTGTGTGTGTGTGTGTGTGTGTGTGTGTGTGTGTGTGTGTGTGTGTGTGTGTTATGCAAACACCTGTTGCAGAACAAATGTCCCCTATAGTCATAGAATGAGGACAATCTTAAACCATGAACCTTAAGTCAATAACTTCCACAATAACTGCGTTATGAAAGTACTTACGTACTGAAGTGTTGGAGAATTGATGCACAGGTTAACTCTGTTCATTCTGTTCATTCTTAAAGCACTTGTAAAGTCTTTTCCATTAACATGTAGGATAATGACACCGGGCTCCTTGTTAACAGAAGTCAACACACAGCAGCTGATAATGAACACAAATGTGCGCACACTGTCACTGGCAGGTCTGTGAAGTCCTGCAGCCTTAAACTCAAACTGTTTGTCTCTTCCAGTCGTACAAGCAAAAATACTGAAGTTTATATTTGGTGTGAAAATAATTCCACCACTTCTGATTAAATTACTACAAGGATCAGGCAGCAGCGACAGTGAAATGCATGTAATACCAAAGGGAAAAATCGGTTCCAGTAACACAAACTATAATCGATTTTAAAAAAAGTGCAACGTGAGGAAAGGTAATAAGTACAGTAGAGCTTAAAGTCTCAACATTAAAAGGAAAAAAATCTTTTTTTGAAGAAATTTTTACAAATTCAGAATAGAAGAAATTTGGGATTTGCTGGTTTTGCTGTATTATTATTGCAACACAGTCTGAGAGCAGATTGTGATCGTGGACACGTGGACGTAGCTTCTGGATCAGAAAAATTAAACCAGTGCATGGGAGCCTAAAAACATGTTTTCCGTGTGAAGGCCACAAGATGCTGATAACTGTGGTTGCAAAAAGGCTTTCAGTCCCAAGTGTAGAGAAAAACAGCTTTCTGACGTCTCCTCTGTGAACACGTTCCTGCTCAGTTTATGGGCTCAGTCTCTCAGTTTTGGTCATCCTGAATAAATAATTAAGTCTGTTTTGTACAGTTTTCATTAATGGGAGTTATCTGGCTAATATATTGTTGATCAAAAGTCAATAGCTAATAAGTTTGCAGTCAGACCCATAACAGCCGTGTTTTTGTAACCAAGAAAGTCCTAAAGTCTCCAAGGCTTTAGGACGGGACTATAGTTTAATGATGTCACATAGCTACATGCATCTTTTATACTGTCTGTGAGTGTTATAGAGTCACAAAATAAAATACTTCAGACAACAGAAAAAAATCAAACTGTAATCAATATTTGGTGACCACTAAACCAAACCCAGTTCTGTAGATAGAGAGGACAGTTCATCTCTCCCAGTTTCTCTCTTTACGTTTATGGTTCTGGGAACCCAAACTAGCAATTCTTTGTTCAGGGCTTTAAGAAATAGGAAAATCCGGTAGCAGATATTAGCTATCTAATTCTTGTTCCCTCTGCCACTCATTGTTTAACATTTGAGATACCTGGATAAACCCAAACCCTGCTCAAATATGATTGGTCCAAGGACTACCAAACAGTTTGTCACTTGCACACAGATGCACGGTGTAGACTAAAGTACTGAGGCACATTACACTGGGAGCTTCATGGCTGAGCTGTTCGGTTATGTCTAAAGCCTTTGTGCCGAGGTTTGGAACTGTGATTCAGCAGAGTGGTGGCAAATTTGACCAAGAACTGGGCAACCCCACTCTGTCAAACACTTCTGCCCTCTTAGATATGTCATCACTTATAGCTGATGAAAGAGTATCTAAGAGCGAAGTGAGCTTTTTAGAACGGCCCACTGTTTCTCAAATGTTTGTAAAGTTAGACTGTATGTCTACTGTAGGTGCTCGATTTTATACACCAGTGGCTATGTGCTTGTGCTCACAGTAGCATAGACAACTATAATACCAATGTGGAGGAACTGGGAGGCAGAACAACTGGAAAAGTGCCATTAAAATAACTCTAGTATGATGTGAACTAAAAACTGGGTGCATGGATGTTTGTCAGATGTTCACTGGCTCTACTGGTGACAGTGGACCTTAAGAGCTTTTGGGAGAGTATTTATCTTTACTAACGAACACTATGAACGAGTCAACTCTTGGAATATCCTTTCAATGCTGTGAGCAGTCTTGAGATCTTTGAAGTTTTCAATGTTTAAGCCAAAAGCAGATTCCAGGTAAAACCCTCCATGGTGTTTTAACTTTGGGAAAACGTGTTGAGTTATGCGTAGGACAACTTTGACTCGTTCTAATAGCATCAGCAACGGTAGGGATGAAACATCAGTCGAGTCCAGTCAAACTTCCTCTTCTCATTCACTCATGTTACATTTATATCCCAGGTGTTGATTCGAGTAGAATTTATGTGAGGCGCTTCATGCAGTAACCCCCACTGACTGGCTGATTAAACCGACTGCAAAGCATCGGACTTGGGTGGAACTGTAACTGACTGATGTTGGCTTTAAAGTTTATTTTGACTGTAATATCGCTGGGGCACGGGAGGAGGTGGAGGTACTAACTGTGATTAAGGATTATATGAATCACTCAGATCTTGAATTCCTCCAGAGGAGGAAAGACATTTCTACTCCCTTCCTTCCACAGCCACTCATGAGGTACAGTGCACTGAAAAAAAAGGCCTGCAGCTCAATGTTGATATTAAAACATCAGACTCGGGACACAAATCTAAAGTTGGTGCAGGGCAATCTCCACACATCGTAGGCACCATTACTTTAACTTCTGTGCCAGTTTCACTTCTATCACTGCATTCGACAATGCTTCCAAATAACAAGACAAAACAAAAGAGTATGATACAAATTAAATAACACGTCTCGTGCATAAATACATTTTTAATTTAATGGTTTTTTTATTACTACATTTTTTATTGTTGTTTTTACTTTTCAATTTCAGTTTCAGAAACAAATCTACAATTTTTGCAGCATGTAGAACTTCCTGATTTTGGCTCTCTGCTTCATACAGTACACTCCCCCACAGACTGAGTTGACTTCAAAAAACTCCACTCAGTTTTATTAAGAAAGCATCAGTCACAACAAAAGTAATCTCCCCGTGCTTTGTATTTTAAAGTAATCCCTCAACATTAAAGATAAAAACTCTACGAGCAAACATTTAGACACAAAGAATAACAAAAGACCTTTAGTCTCATGAGGGTGACCATCTGCCTGGATCCGGAGGGGAAAGGGGAAAGCACAAAGAACTGACGTACAATAAAGAAACTATGAGAGAGAATAATTCAAAGTTAATATAATATGCAGCAGTGGCATATAAGCATGTAGAGTGCAAAAGAGAGGAGAGACGAAATATATCATTGGAGGGCCTCCAGCAGCATGATCAAGGATGGCTCGGGGTAATGTGCTCCAGCCCTAACTAAACTTTATCACAAAGGAATGCTTTTAACTCTGATCTTGAACGTAGGGAGGGTGTAACTGAGTTCAAAGGGTAGTTTTGTTCAGTAGCTGAGTAGTTTAGTAGAGTAGGTTTTGCTGGCCAGATGTGCATGTTATCTACGTCACTGCCAAGTTTTGGGACATTTATTCCAAACAGTCTGTTGTGACAGTGGACTTTGTAATATATCAAAGTGCAGCAGCCAAATGTTACATTTTGATAAACCGTGTATCATAGAGTCTATTGCCCTGTTATACCTTTGTAAATACTGCACCTAACCACCCTTAACTTGGAGGCGAAGCCTCACTGGTGTCGTATACTGGTTTTATGTTGTAGAGCAGATACAGAATCTTCATAGAGCTCTGACTTTGAGTGTAAATTGTGTACTGAAGGTCAATGCTCCTTCACACCCTGCAGCCCACGACCTGTGTCTTAACACATGAAGAATCACTCCATTTACTTTCTGAGACTGGCAGTTCAGCCACTTTAAGAGAAATCAATGTACTTGAGCCCCGAGGAGCGCAACACTCTGCAGTCACTGCCTTTGTGACCTACAAATGAGTATTCTGCCACCCTCAAAGGCTCGTCTCTATTTATATACACGCTTTGCTTTAGGTGTGTGGCAGTGAGTAGCATACGTGACAAAAACACAAAGAGATACGGAAAGCAATTGTTTAAGGACAGTAGTTTGTTTTACAGCATGTCAATGAATTTCTTTTGACAAAAAAACTTTTGATAACTCCGTTATTCTCAAGACTTTTTTGACGATCTTAGCAACATTTTAAATAGTTTAACGTGAGGTCGTGGCTTTTTTTCATGACATTGTGACCTGTCGGCTAATGACACCCTCGTCAAATTACACGTGAGAAGGCTGAAAATGCAAAAACGGGCCTAAAGTGCCATCTTGTTATACGCAGATCCACGATATCACACGCGGTGGCACTCTATGGTGCTGATGGCGATGAGCTTCGCGGTTCCTGTTGAATTTCATCTTTCCCAACAAAAACCCCGTGCCAAGTATAAAGCAACATTATGTTATTATGTTTACTCTGTGTGTCCCTATAAAGACTTATGAAAATATATGAAAGAAATATGAGCTGTCAGCACAATGAGTGCTCCATTTCATTGTTACTGTTCAACACAGATGTTGAAAATCCAGTACATCTGGCAGTCATCTAGAATTAATAGAACATTACATTATGTATGTAACTAGCATTTGGAGTTTTAATGGGCTTGCTCCCATTTTGACCAAATTTATATCCATATTAAAAAGATTTTATGCCTTTAACTAAACCGGGATTACTTGAAAGACTAACTCACAGAACGCCTCTTCACTGCCTGTCTTTGTCACTTTGTCATTTATTGTAACAAAGGTTTATACTACATTTTGATGGTTGTTGCTTTTTTTGTGGCATTGTGAAGTCTGAAATGTGCTTCACAAGTAAAATTACCTCACTGGATGGTCCCATGTTATATTCTGCTAAGATGAACTTACATGAAACTAAAGGTGCACATAGCAGCGTTTCAGAAGTACTCTCCATCTGAAACACCTGAAGATATCACATGACTATTCATGCACACGTTTTCATGTTAAATGCATAAATGCACAGCAGCTGCTCCTCTACAGAGAATGAGCTCAGCAACTTTTTATCCATGTTCAATTAACCACTGATGGTGAACGTTGATCTCTCTGTGAAAAAGAAGTGACTGATTTGACTCAGTGAGGATGGTTGTCTGCACCAAAGTTCCCCAAGTCTAAAACACAATCACTGAGCTTTAGACTGGGTAGGGTCCTAAAATGGATTAGCATGGATGTCAGATATATGCATTTTAAAACATGCCTAAGGTATTTAGTGACACTCTCTTCTCTTTATGTCCTTCAACAGGAATCTGTTATACAGCCTTCCAGGAAAGACTCCTCAGTTTTCCATCCTGAAGTTCCCTCAGGAAGCTGTCCTGCCTTGCAACATCCCCAGCAAAGCAATCAAACACAGCTCCGCAAACAAAGAAGTGCTTTTCCACAGCGCCACAAACCAGTCTCTGTCGCTCATCCTCAGGGCCATCCAGTCAGCTGAGAGGCTCGTGTGTTTTGGGTTGGACTTGTTTGAAAATTATTCAAGCGTATGAGGATTTTTGCTGAAACAGACGTAACTGGCACATACTAAATAAATAAAGTGTAATTCAGTGCAAATAACAGAAGACGGCTGATCTTCTAACCAATCTCACCCATCATACTGTAATCCCGAAAAGGTTTATCCACCCACTGAAAAAACAATGCTCAGAGACACTGGAACTGCCGTTCCATAGTAACACCAGTCTATAATGTGTAAAGTATAAAGGTGTTCAATTCCACACCTCTCCAGAAATTAGTGTCAAACAAATGACAGCGACATGCAGTTCGTATTATAGAGAGACATTTCAGAGACTTGATTGATGAATGTATTGAATGTAACACACACTAGGGCTTATACATGCATATGATGTTTAGACAGCGAGGTTCTTTAAATTGCAATAAATTCTCTTCCAGTGAAAGTAGCGCACAGCATTAGTACTTTCTTAGTACTTTTCCACCAGGTATGTAATTTGTGCCTGAAAAGTTTCCATCGGGAGCAAATCCCTGCATAAGATTACTTTGCAAATCATTTTCTCAAGAAATTAGATCTTAATTTCTAAATGTTTAGAAAATGTAAAACTATTCCGTCTTTAGAGCTGTAGACACAGTGCTGAAAGATGTTTGGGTCAGGGTAACTTTGACAACCTATAAAAAGAGCAGGATGTCATTCTTGAAATCTAGTTTATACCAGAAAACAGTTCATGCTAACTTTGCACTCACTGCAAGCACAACTGCTGGGACAACGACATTTGGGAAATCTACTCCCTAAAACGTTCCAGATCCCATTTTCCATGTGGTGCCCAACCGAATGGCTGGTTTGCTTAGTTAACAAGCAGCAAATATTTTTAGCTAATCCACAGCCCTGTTTCCTTTTTATTAAAAATATTATAAGAATTCATAATAATTAATTTAATGCAATATAGATTTTGCCTCAGGATGTTGACAGTGTTTATGAGTTTTTGCTTCTGGGCAGGGGAATGCAACGTTAGCATCAGCAAAGTTAGACGCAAATTGTAATATTCTTATACTCGGCTCTCTGTGCGGCCTCGTGCAGCACAAAACCATTCTAGTATGAGCCTACCCAGCAATCACCCTTTAGCTGTCACTGTAAGCAAAGGCATGTTACTGTCAGGTCTGCTGCATTTGATGAAGAGCATCAACACAACTCAACTCGACACAGTAACGCAAATAAAATCAGCTATTCCACAATATTCATGTTGTAGCACAGTCAACAAAAAGCCTCTTAAAAGTAGCTGTTTTGAATATCTCTTCATAGATGACTTGAATGAGGGTGTCACAGCAGGAAGCAAACTAAGGGGAACACGTGTGTGCAATGCTGGTAGAACCAATACAGCTCCTCAGTGTCAGGTGAAAAGAGGCGGTTGTGTAATCCTTATTGTGAAGTATGAATGGTGGCTGAGAGCTGGGACTGGCAGTGTCATGCAAACACCATATGTGAGAGAAATACAAGAGTAAAAGAGACTGCCTCACTGAACCAGACATCCTGTTTGGCTACTCAGAAATCCAGTCCAGTGTAGTACTGCTGACAATCTCAGTGTCTACGTCAGGTATTGGAAAATAAGTGAAATATTTTCGCGCACATTCATTTAGTTTTAAAGCAGAATGAGCAGCAGCACACACTGTAATGGCAGCTGGATGAATGTTTACAACCATTATGCCCTGTCTGACAGTTGCTTTCTATCTCAGTTTGTCATTTGTCCCATTTTCTCAGTGTGTGCGCAACATACTGCAAACTCCTGGTGTTTCAAGTGACAGCAGTCCTCTACCTTTTTATTCTTCGCACATTCTCTCACTGATTATCGTCACAATCAAGCGATCTCTCTCACTGTGCATCAGGTTGCTCTCACAACAAGACACTCCTGAGTCTAAGGCTGATGTGCTGATTTTAGCAGCGCGTACATGCATGGATGGAGAGCTGAGCAATAAATCTCTCTTTTTCGTTACCGTCTTTAATTAATATCATGAAATAGTTTGGGAAATAAGAAGAGGATTGTAGTATATCCTGGTTTGTGGTTTTTAAGCTGGAACCAATCTGAAGCTGTGAATGACAGATCAACAGCTCGATAATCCTTGAAATCACAAGAATCATGAGATATAAATAACAGAAAAAGAACTGGTTTCAGGTTTTTTGTAGTTAGGCATGATGTTTGTAATAGTAGTGTCTGTGATAAAAGCAATGGGAACAAAACCATTTTATACGTTAGATTTCTTATCTTGACTTATTTATATTAGTTGGAATGTGATAGACTTTCGTAGCATCATTAAAGGGTGGGAGGGTAACGGATGGGCTTGGATTTTACATCTTGTAATTTCTTATTAAATTAGAGATTTGTAGAGATTACGCACTTATAAAATGTTCTGAGAAATGATTAAGCACCTGGACAGATGCCAGCAGCGCTGACTACAATTGTTTTCCTTCCCCAGATAATCTGTCTGCTCTCTCATGTGTTTAGTGTTTTTGCATTCGTTGTGATGCACTCAAATAGTTGAATTTCAGCCTTTCAGATGTTATGCTTTTTTAAAATGATTTCCTCTCAATTTCTAGCAAATATTTGATACACAAAATTTTTGTAAGCTAAACTGATCATTTCTACATGTGTTACTATCCAGTTTGTAAATAAGCACAAATGCAACAGTGATTTGATAAGAAATAAAAACAGTAAAACTCTTCAGGGATCGAAAAATGTAAATGTCGAATGCTTTAAATAATGTGCCTTTTATCAGAGGAAAAATGCTTTAATTTATTTAGTATAATGTTAAATGGCAAACCAAAAACTTTAATTGACTGACTGTGGAATCTCATCACCAAGTCACCGACGTGGCGGTAATATATGTGGTTATCACAATAATTTAGCGGGGTAGCATTACACTGCATTTAGAGTACACACAAAACAAGTTTTGGTGGTGATGCAACTGTTCAAAAGTACACATAGAAAATGCATTCAGCCTGTAGCTAGCTCAGCTATAGATTATGGATTGGCTGCTTGTGGTAAATAAACAGACTGGACCAACAGCTGTAACCGTGACAACTGTTGTATTTTTAAATTAAATCCAACTTTTGAGAACTGACTGTTGTTACCAAGGTTTTTATTTTTTCTTGCTGTTTAAGCTGGTTAGCAGATATGAAAATACATATGTCATGTAATTAGTCAGACGCTCAGTCAATACAAATGGCTAAAGGTTTTCAACTATCATGCATGCTGTGCATTACATACAAAGCAGGCACACCAGTGGAGACCAGTTCAATAAGCATGCTATGCCTGCTCCGGTTCAGCTCCTTGTTTTGAATGTTTAAAAGACTTATCTTCCCTTTTTTCAAAGAGTTGCTTTGTTGTTTGATTAGTCTTTGTACACTTTGTAAAGTAAATGTATTGTCTGTTGTGTATTGTCCATGCGTGAGACATATTGATCCTGTCACTGTGTCACAGACTTAGCATACAGTAAGCAGACTACAGTCCTGGATGGACAGATTCACGTAGGTACTGACCTTAAAAGCAATTCAGTCACTGAGCACTGTGCAAGACTGACACAGATATTATTGAGTGATACTATACCTTATTTGTTTCCACTGTAGGGGGTTACAGTATGGCCAGTCTGCTCCACAGCATCTTCTTCATCCTTTTTGGTTTTGGTTTATACAGTAATTGCATGAGCCATGCACAGTGTCATCATTACTTTATGATTTTGTACATGGATAATTGTTTTTGGCTATTGCTATTGGCTGTTTATATATTCACAAACTTTTTTTTTTTTTTTATGAAAAGGTTACAGACGTGACAAAGACAATAAGGGTACAAGGATAAAATATCACATAAATATCATTATCTGCAGTACAAATTGCATAATTGCACAAACAGAGAGTCACCCTACCTCTTAAGAGGTCTCAACCCACAGGTGTGGAAATACTTGGCCTGGTTGAACTGTGAGCCGTCTACTGTGTACAGTATTTATTTGACATTTTGGACAGTTAGGCTAAACTGATATGCAATGTTAAATATATATTTTTAAAAAAAATTTAAGACAATACTGAAAAGTGCTGTATTGTGGAATTTGCACAAAATCAGAATGTTCCCTTTGATGTTGCTGTTTTCTAATTCTCAACCTTTGCAATTATTAATCACGCTGTGTTGTTATTGCTTTTCTTAATTGTACATTTAAAAAGGGAAAAAATCTCGTTTGAAAACTGAATGCTGTCATTAGTCGAATCATTTGATGATTTAGATTTAGCATGGCCTCGTTTCTTATGCATGACATATTAACACTAACCCGCTTGTGCAGGTTATTGGCATGGATTTTTTTGTCCTCTTCACTATGTAAGTCTCGTTGAATTTTCAATGCAATAAAAACCGTTTTAAATGTCTGCCTTCATTTCTGCAATTGTAAACTTACAAAGGGTCCTGTTATGTTGTAGCTAAGTTTGGCACTTTAATTCCAAGTTAGATTTACAATAGGGATAAAGTTAGCTTAACGTCCATCTCTGTTTATGGAACTGTCACCGATATAAAATGCTCACACAGGAAAACTTATGAAAGCAGAACCGCGATTCCAAAATACATGTATGAAGATGCGTTTGTTTAGAATATGGCTAAATGGTTAAAACACAACCGAAAGTGTAGCTGTGAATCTGAACTGATGGCCAGAAACCTGGTGATTATTAGGAGGTCAAAAGATGAAAGCAAACAAAATTAGGGAAAGTAGTGTGTTTGGATAAGGAATAAACTGAATAAATGAAAAGAAACAATTGAAGGTCAAAACACTTTTTTCCTCAACTATTATTTGCCTGCAAAATGAGTGTGAAAACGAAGCTGTCAATTTACCGGTCAGTCTATATTCCTGACCTATGGCCACAAGCTATAGGTAGTGAGGTGGAGAAACGAGCTTCCTGTGAAAGAAGAGCGCCGAGACATAGTTTAATCATTCAGAAAGGGTTCAGAGTAGAGTTGCTATTCCTCCGCATTGCAAGAAGCCAGTTGAGTTGGTCATTATGCCTCCTTGACACCTAATATGTGTGTTTGGGGCAGGTCCAACTGGCAGTAGGCCCTGGGGCAAACACAGGATGTGTTAAAGAGAGATTATGTCTCTCAGCAATGCTTTGGCAAACTCTAAGAAGAGCTGCAGGAGCGAGGCCTGAGCCTCTCCGGTGAGCTGCCGTGCTGACCTGGATAGTGGGCAAAAACAGATTTGAACATTTTGGGTGCCTGCTCACATCAACCCAGGTCAGCATCAACTTTTTTCATGTGCGTAGGGTACGCTGGTATGAATTCCTAACTTTAATTCAATTCAATTCAATTCAATTTTATTTATATAGCGCCAAATCACAACAATAGTCGCCTCGAGGCGCTTAATATTTGTACAGTAGATCGTACAATAATAGATACAGAGAAAACCCAACAATCATATGACCCCCTATGAGCAAGCACTTTGGCGACAGTGGGAAGGAAAAACTCCCTTTTAACAGGAAGAAACCTCCGGCAGAACCAGGCGCAGGGAGGGGCGGCCATCTGCTGCGACCGGTTGGGGTGAGAGAAGGAAAACAGGATAAAGACATGCTGTGGAGGAGAGACAGAGATTAATAACAGATATGATTCAATGCAGAGAGGTCTGTGAACACATAGT
>VVHJ01046284.1:0-20499 GCA_015107715.1 Tylochromis polylepis
CTGTCCGACGTTGTGGAACGGGACTGTACGTCTCGGCTCAGAGCTACGCTCCCATACGCCACCAGGACAGAGCCAGGAGAGCAACTCTCTGGATGTCCACGTCGGATAAAAGAATCACCGCAACACATGGACACATACCCGAGCTCACCACTGTTCTTAACAAGGTTGTGCATTAATAACGTTTCCCAGGCACCCGGCTTAAAAGCAAAAAATAATTTTTCTGGGTATCGGCTAGTAAGTCGTCAAACTGACGGTCACAGCGACAGTTTCCTCACCTGTGCAATGAAGACCACGTGCTTTCCGCTGAACTTCTTCTCCAGCTCCCTCACCAGGCGCACCTGAATCTTCTGGAAGGACTTCAGCTGAGGGACAGGAACGAATATGATGATGGCTTTCCTGTTTCCACCAACCTCGATTTCCTGAAAAGAATAAAGCAGCAGTCATTTAAGAGCACAGCAGCTCTGAAGTGTGGTGTGACGCCACCTGGGCAGGGCGGGAGCTCTCCGCGAGGGGTACAAGTCCCACCTTTGGATCCTCAAAGGACAACTTCTTAATGAGTCCTAAATATGTGGCTGTTAAACTGAGAAAGAGGCATTTAGCTCTAGGTTGGTACGAAAGAATTTTAGTAAAACAACGACATGACACCAGTACGTATCAAAAAATGTGCACTGCATGGTTTAGCTCCCCAGTAACAGCCCCAAAGGACTCTGGGAAGATGTAGGAATATGCAGGACGCTCGTCCTCACCAGCCGGCAGCCGGGGACGGAGCTTTCTGTCCGACGTTGTGGAACGGGACTGTACGTCTCGGCTCAGAGCTACGCTCCCATACGCCACCAGGACAGAGCCAGGAGAGCAACTCTCTGGATGTCCACGTCGGATTAGATTTAAAAGTTATCATAAAGATAAATAAAAGCTTTAAAAAAATAAATTAAAAAAAACCAGTGACAAGCAGCAAACAGCAACAGGCTTGTTAAAACAAAAGCTACTCAGTTATGTAAATAATGCAATGAAAGAAGCTCGTGTGAACTCCCACCTTTGCTGCAGTGATATTCAGCTCTCTCAGCTGAGCCTTCAGGTCAGAGTTCATCTCCAGCTCGAGCAGAGCCTGTGGGAAGACGAGTCAAATGAGCAAAGCATGCACAACCACATCACTCATCCTGCCTCTGACTGGCTTAAACATATTAGCTTCATATTTCTGCTTCTAACTTTACAGAAGGAGAGCCCAATCCCACCGACGGCAGCTTTTCCATGTGGTCACTAACAGAGACGAAACCATCCCTTTTAAAAACTAAAAGTTATTTTGTGACTCTAAATATCAAAGCAATTATCAGCTGCTGCACCAGCAGGTTCCTCATCCTGCGGACGGACTAATAACTCCACCGTCTTGGACTCCAACTGGTGATGGTTATGCTCTTGAGCCTCAGTGAGCTTCAGCTGCTGCAGGTTCAGGCTTAAATCACCTTCCAACCTCCAGGATCTCTCCACAGCAAGGAGAAAGACTTCCATCACCAGCTGCTGTCCTAGACAGCAGAGTTAGAATCTGAGACAGCTGAGTGACCGCCACGAGAGCAACCAGGTAACCTTTAAGGAACTCTAGATGAGAAATACCCCAGCCGCCTGGTGAGCAGGGGGTATGAAAGTGAGGGGATTGTCATTTGATCACGTCAGTGTCTCAGCCTAGTGAATTATTAATACCAACACTTTCTTGCCAGTCTTCCAGCAGTGTGATACAAACTGGAAAAGGTTCACCTTCAAAGCAGAAGCGCTGCAAACAACATGTTTCAAAGAAAGGTGCAACTTCTTGTAGAAAAACATGAAAAATTACAGGCAACTTTGGCAATCATGAACTTGAGCAATCAATAGGTGGTGTTTGGTGCAGCTGCTGCTTTGCAGCCAGTTGCATCCAGCGAGAGCCGGGAACCATCGCCAGCCAGTTGGAGAATACGCATTTTTCCACAGCAACCGTTGCTTGTATAACGTCCAATATAGTGGACAAGTCTTGGGCATCGTGATATTGATATAGCAACCGCAACACAGAAGTAAAGAAATCATCCCTGGAGCACTCGCTAGATGTACTCCATATGACAGGAAGAGCAACCGGTGGATGGAAATTACTGATGTGGTTACATCTTGACCCAAGATACAACATCCTAGGTAGGAAGTATTTTTCAGTTTCACAGTCTAAACATATTGTTCAGCTCCTGAGAAGTTAACACGTCACTTCAGTTATTGTTAAACTAATCAGTTAAGCCAGAGACACAGCGTTCTGTCCGACGATGTGGAACAGGACTGTATGTCCACGCTCACAGGTGCATTATTTTATACATTTAACGCTTTTTTTTTTTTTTTTTTTTAAATTAAAGGGAAAACACGACCTAGACCACTTTTTTTAAATTTTATGCTTACACTGAACTCATGCTGTATCACCACTATTGCACTACAGTGCTGGTGCTGCTGGTACTTTGTTTCAATACGTTCACACTTCAAATTAGACACTTCAAGGACAGCCACTCATTGGAAAAGGAGGATGGAAAATGTCCATTTACTTAAGCTTATAAAGGCTGCTGATTACAAGATGCAACGATTAATAAAATTTAACTTTTTTTTAAAAACAGATAATCAGAAATATGATGTAATTTTAAGGCTGCATCACCCAGTCAGTCCACAAAACCACCAAGCAGGGCTGCCCTAATGAAACACTCAGATATGGGCCTTACAGGACTGAGAAGAACCTGCAGTTGAGTCTGCAAAGTGAGTCATGATTAAATCACTTTAAAGACTCAATCACACACAGCCTTATATTCCTCCAACAGTACAATTCTTGTTTAAATAGTCACTTCAAGACAAGAGGGCTCTGTTACTGTACATGAACCCCTGTACAAAAAAAAAAAATAATCACGGTGCTCTTTTTATTAAATTTCATCTTAGGTAAAATTGGCCTCAGATTAACAGAAAGTGCAGTTATGTAATGGCTGATCAATAAATCCTACAGATCTCTTACACTACACGTTAATTCATGCTGCCCTTCACTCTTTTCCCCCAAAAGCTCCCACAGTTCCTCTTTCAGCTGGACTGAAGCTTCAGTAAAACATGGACCTGTGGTGCTGTTGGACTTTCTTACCTGAGAGATCCCAGACTCAAACTCGTCTGGCTTCTCGCCATTAGGCTTCACTATTTTGGCGCTGGTACTGAACATGGCCTTTGTCTCTGCACGAAGAAATAAAGACATTTAGGTTAGAACCATAGCCGAACATAATTAATGTCCACCCTCTACTGAAAGCCCAGAGCTCCAGAGCGAGCACCGCTAACCCTCCAGGCGTAGCACCTCTGAGCTAACCGGGCTCAGAGGAGATGGATATAACAGTTCAATGAGCAAAAAACGGCATATGTACACTAGCTACTTGAGCCACAATTAAAAGAACTTAACCCCCGACCCTGAAAATTATCTTAAGGTCTCCTCCTCTCGGTTCTGTGGCGGCTAACTGAACACATGCACGGCCTGCTGCTAGCTGCTACCCGCTTGCCGAACTCACAGACCAGAGCCACTCTACTATGTTTTATTTAGACGTAAAAACGAGCCATCCGATACCGCAAATCACATAATCTAAGTCATCACAGGCTTCACTTGCCTTACTGGGTGTAAATCTTGCCATTAAACACATTTAAAGTACATTTTAAAACAGAAAAGCCAGTCCAGGGTAAAATGGCACGACTAACCTCTATCAACGACGGCCAAGGAAGAGGCCGGAACATCGCGAGAGTTGGATTAATCCAATCGGGAGCGACCGTGTTTTTCTATCGCGAGAATTGTAGAAACGCTCGGAGCGATAAGAACTATCGCGTGAGTTTAGTAGAAAACAGTCGGGGAAATTGCAGGCAGTTGATAGCAGTGTTTTTAGACTTATGTTTGTTCAACTTTCTTTATTGCAGCATTTTCAGATAAAAAATATACGGCTTATAAAGAAGCTAAGAAGACCGCAAGACTTATTAGACTGGTGTCAAATATATAGGGAATACTTTTTTGAGTTTTTTTCAGGTTTAGCTTTCCCGGACATCTCTGGCTGTACACCTGGCTGCTGATTTGGTCCCAAAGATAAAGGTTTTATGTCCAACCACGCCTTGACTACTCAGATTTATTGACATTTGAATGTGTCTGAGTTAATATCACGATGCTAGCCACCTTCGTTCCCCTGCAGTGTGTTGGCAGACAGTGATGTTTAGGCTGACTGGTCTTTTCAGAATTGCATGCAGGACCTTTTGCAGCGCTGCTGACGACATGGCGAAAGGGAAGTTTTTCTACGCAGTTAGGAAAGGACACAAAACGGGAGTCTACACTTCATGGTGAGACTGGACACACCTCGATGCCTGCACTTTTGTTTTTAAGAAAATCACCGTTATTGGCTCTTCAAAGTGCATGTTCTTTCAGTGAGAGTGAGCGAATGCCAGATTCCGTTCAGATACATGAAGATTTATTTTTCTCCTTGAGCTACAGTAAAACAGCCCACCGGGTTTAAGCTCATATCAATGCTTCCCTGTCAGTAAATCCCACCCTTTAATTCGGCATGGAAGCAGAACATACACTGCTTCGTTTTCTCCGTTTTTCAGGTGGTTAACATCCGGCAGTTAAATGTACTTCCGCCATTAACGTGGCTGATATGTGAGTAGGAGGACCTAAAATTGATTTCTAATTACAAAACTAGACATGTAGTACGTCTTTGGTTTGTCATTGTTACAAATAAATACAAAGAAAATCAACAACACACACGCGCACACACACGCGCGCACACACACACACACACACACACACACAAACTAATCTCTAACCCTCACCAGTTTCTCCAGCTTGTATATTTTTGCTTGAATGTTTTTTCCTCCCTCTCACTGACCTTTGTTAGGCTTTTCCATCAATTTCAAAGGTGCATTTTATCCGGTGTTACCTAACCTTCATTTCTTTTGAGTAAATTTGTTGATTCTGTTTTTTTTTCTGTATTAAGACATGCCTGTGTGTGTGTGTGTGTGTGTGTGTGTAGTTTTGTTTTGGAAGATTTGAAATGCAAAGCAAAAAAAGTAATTGAGAAAGAAACCAGTTTGAGATCATTTGAGCGTTATCCTGCTGGAAGATGTGTTCACCGTGGTCATAAAGGTACAGACATTACTCTGGAAGGCTTTAGTGTTTAAGAGATGCTCCGTTGGTTCTGACCCTCCCATCTGAATGTTGTAGCAAAAAGCAAGACTCTTCAGACCAGGCAACATTGTTTTTTTTCGTCCAGCTTTGGTGAGCCTTTGCGAATGTAGCTTGTTCCTGTTCTTCTGACAGGAGTGGCACCTGCTGTGCCAACTTTGGTTGGTATCCAGACGATTGACATCCCTCATCTAGAGAGTGGCAAACTCATTTTCCATCAAAGGCCACATACAGCTCACAGTGATCTCAAGTGGACCAGACCTGTAAAACTCCACCATCTGTTAGTGCACCGAAGTTTAAGTACACATTTAATCCCTGAGACATCTTAATATAAGAAAAGAAACTGTGGACCCATTATTACAAGAAGGGAACATTTCTGTTACTTAATTAGTTTAAAGTCATCCTCCAAAGCTGTCCAGTGGGCCGGATTGGAGTCTACCCTAGATAGTTTCTCTTTTTCAGACCTTTTTGAATGCTGGAAATTCAGAAATCAGCAGTTTCTGAAATATTCAGACCAGTGTGTCTGTCACCAAGAATCACTGCCATGTTCAAAGTCACTTAAATTCCCTTTCTTCCTCATTCCTGTGCTCAATTTAAACTTTAGTAGGTCATCTTGACCTTGTCTGTGTGCCTGAATGGATTGAGTTGCAGTTGAAAAGGTGAAAGTGTCTGCTGAATGTAAATTAGAAAATGTACAGTTTGGTTCGGAGGGGGAGAAAGAAGATTTTTATTCTCCTGATTATTTATTTATTTTCTTCTGGTTGTCATTTAGGGACGAGTGTAAGAGCCAAGTGGACAAATTTCCTTCTGCCTCTTTTAAGAAGTTTGCCTCAGAGCGAGATGCCTGGGCGTTCATCAGAGGGCTCGAGCCTTCTGCAGTTCCAGACGTGAAGAAAGGTGAATATTTTCTAATTTTATACTCTTCAAATACACACTCGAGAAGCTGTAATTAATAGGCGCTGGGATTGAGGCTGAACTCGGAGCATCTTGGTGCTGAAAAGGCCGTTAGTTTGGATTCCAAGAATAAGTTAACCCAGCCGCTGTGTCTGTTTGAGGTGGTAACACGGTAAGCAGGTGTGGATCCACACAAACCTCACAGGTAATTTCTTTAAGTGGCGTTTTTCCATATGGACGTCAGACATCGTGGGAGAATCGGGTAGCTGCTGCACACTGTTCTTGACGGCCTTTTTGTGTTTGTGGCTTTCAGTAACTCAGAGCGTGGAGTCAGACGTCACTCTGCTTCCTAAACGAGGCCCGGAGCCGCTCGAGTACATCCCTCTTGGCAAAAAGAGATGTCACTCAGAGGAGGAGGCGGGGCACCAGCCCAAACGAGTCAAGCCATCAGAAGGCTCGACATCAGAGAGCTCAGACGGATTCACGTACATGGGTGAGATGGGCAAGATTTAGCCTCAGAGCTTAACTCCATTCAACGTGATTTTATGCGTACATAACCTGTAAAATCATGTTATTTACTACATACCGAATAGTTAAATGTAAAATGTAGAAAATGGAAGTGATAAAACAAAAAACCCTCCAGTCTGAGCTGTTCTGCCTCCGTGCAGGTGACGCTGTTGTCGTTTACACCGACGGCTGCTGCTCGGGAAACGGACAGAGCAGAGCCCGGGCCGGCATCGGCGTCTACTGGGGATGCAACAACCCGCTGTGAGAATACGTGCACGTTTTCAACAGTCCCTAAAATCTGCCCAGTCTAAACCTCTGTCGTGAAAGTCTTAAATGCATAAATGGCTGCATCAGTTTCTCACATTTGTTGCCTCTGGCTTTATAGAAACGTTGCAGAGAGGCTGCAGGGAAGGCAGACCAACCAGCGCGCAGAGATACAAGTAAGATTCACACCTCAGCGCGAGTGTTTCAGTCTTTAAAGTCCCGTTTAAAGCTCGGTGTTAACTCTGCAGGTGTGCACTTAAACAGGACTTCTTTTTTTTTCATTTTTAGCACTAACATGGGGTGATTTTCATTGTTGCTTTAGAGCCTTTTTATAGGGACCACCGCGATTTTGTGAGATGTTGTGTAGAGAGAAATAAAAGAAGACCACTTCAATTTGCCAGTTATTGCTGTGCTTTAATATATTTTAATGGGAGGTATGTTTTATTGGGTGTCAGGTAAAATCTACCTGATGTTAGTGATAGTGTTATAAAACTGCACATTAGTGTCCTAGGGTTAAAGAGAGAGGAGGGGCTGAGTCACCCCTCAACAATTTAAATTACTCAGGGCTGGCGTGTAAAGAGGCTTATTAAATCGTACAGAAAATGCAAAAAAGCGCCACCTGCTGGTCATAGTTGGAGCAAAACTAAAAATGGCTCCACAAGAATGAAGGTTTTGAAAAGTTTCCTGAAAATTAGCTGGAAAATGTCCATCCTGAAGGAGGAGATGTGTAACTGTACCTATTTATTGGTTAGAATAGCAAGATGCAGGTGTGTGTTTGTTATTTTATGCTTGGATTTTCTCTATAAGCTTTAAAGCATAACTAACTGTGGTCTCTGCTCTCGCTGCACCAGGCGGCCTGCAGAGCGCTGGAACAGGCCAAACAGAATAACATCAAGAAGCTGGTTTTATACACCGACAGCAAATTTACGATAAACGGTGAGTCACAAACTCTGAATCGAGTCACGCTGCGCTCATGTTGTGTTGCGAACTCTGATTCCAGCTTTTGAATTTCCCACTGAATGGGTGAAGGGTTTTTTGTTTTTGTTTTTTTTCTTCATGCAGGTGTGACCAGCTGGGTGAAGAACTGGAAGCTGAACGGCTGGAGGTTGAAATCTGGTGGTCAGATCACCAACAAAGACGACTTTATAAAGCTGGACAGGCTGGCTGGACAGGTGGAGGTGGTCTGGGTAAGTATCAGCCTTTCTCTGCAGAGGGCGTCAACAATGTTTTCACATTTACTGCAGGATGAGTCTGTGCTGCAGTCTACCGCCCCCTGCTGGGAGGTGATAAATCTGTCCGTGGCCTGAAAAATGGCCACATGGGGGCACCAAAGGCTCATTACAGTCAGAAAGAGCAAGCAGCCAAACGGCTTTCCTCAGAGACTAAAAACTGTAGATATCTCAGGGACAGTTCCACTGGATTACGTGGATTAAGATGATTCTGTTTTTTGGGGTTTTTTTGTATTGTAAGTTTTCTGAAATGTTATGTTTTTGATAAGTAGATGAAGTGTCACATACCCAAGTAATTTTCCTACTTCTTCAAAACAGAAATCTGAGCATTCGGCTGAAGACGGGTTCAGCGTTCCCGTTTCATGTTATTTGCACATTAGATTCATAATTCGGAAAATATCGTCTAAAATTTTTATTCTTTTAATCGGCTCTGAATGATAAAAATAAAATAATAGAAACTCCCTGGTTTGTTAATAAGACTAAAGTTTAACGCATTTTATACTAAAATATGCTAATGTTTCTTTCATTAGCTAATTAAATGTGCTAATTTGCATAAATGTTGAATAAACAACTAAATTTTATTCAGACTAGTCTGAAAGTTTTACGGTTAACAAGTGCCAGAACACAAATGTGTAAAAGGTTCTTGCACTGCGTCACCTTTTCTCTTTTCTCTTTTTTCTTTTTGTTAACCAAAGTGTTTTTATTCCTCGTCTTCCTGCTGGATCATCAGGGTTTTTATTTTAATTGTACAAAGTCAGGCTGACACAAAGTTGACTGTCACTTATTTTCTGATTCAATTATTCGAATGCTTAAAAATGTAAAATTTACGTTAAAATATGGGTCCACAAATAACTCGGGAATTTACGAAAGTGTTCAGATGTATCGTGAGGGAAGAATTCAACCCCTTCGGTCCAAATTAGGCCCCCAAAAAACCGTGAATATTCAGGGTTTTTTTTTTTGTTTTTTTTTGAAGGTGAAGCCAGAGAAATGTGGCATTTTTTTTACTTAGAAAATGTAACTTAAAATGATGAGCTCGTTATTAAATTCTTCCTCTTCACTCCTGGTGGATTGTTTTGACGTGGAACTGAAGCTGTACTAAACAGAAATGAGTATTTCCAGGGAGTCTGATCTGGAAACAGTGTCACAGTCAAGTTAAAACAGTCAGAGGAAAGCAGCAGCAGGATCAGTGTTAATGCTTTATCTAATGGATGATCCGGTCATGGTAAAAGCAAAGTACAGCCTGCTTGAAGGTTGTGTGTATATTTATATCGGGATATAATGAAAAGTCTTCTGGTCATACTAAATCCCACCGAATAAAAACGATGGTTATAGGACTTAAGTTTGGGTTAAACAGTCATATCCAATCTTTTGTTTAATACTCAGTAAGTTTCCAAGTGATTATTTATATTATTTATTAGTTCTCGGTTTCATACTTACTTGTCCTCCTCCAGATGCACATTCCAGGTCACGCCGGCTACAGAGGCAACGAGGAGGCCGACAGGCTGTCGAGAGAAGGGGCGGCGAAGCCTCTGCAGCCGGAGCACGAAGAAAAAGACGAGCCTCTTTAAAGAAGTCTGCTGCAGGACTGTTTAACGCTCTTCTTTGGTTTTTTTAGCTTTGAAATGGAGGTTTGTGTTTCTTCTCTGCGTCGTTTGTGACTTTACCGAAACTTGAAGGTCTGAGAGAGTCTGCATGCTTGTCTTTTTTTTTTTTTTCTTTTTTTTCCCCCCTTGTGTTAAATGTAAATTTTGATTTGTTTTGGGTCTGAATAAAGATTTTAAGTTTCACCTGTTGTTTCCTGTGAGGTAGCAGGAAGTGAGAAGACAGTTTTTGTGTCTAAGAATCAGAGAGAAGTTGGTTAAGGTTAAGGAGATGAAGAGGTGTGGGTGAGAAACTTGGATTGTGTTTTTAGTTTGATTATTCTGTCTCGTTGTAATGCCCTCAGCCCTCCAACAGGAGGCGCTCCAGGTCATCATTGGAACACAGACAAAGGGCTCATGAGAATCTGGGGTTTATTTAAGGATCTCCTCGCGTGCTGATTGACACATTTTGATGAACGTCGTCCCAAACACGCCGGTGCTTGGGGAATATTGTTTTCAAATCACATGTAAGTAAAGTTTATTACAGTGAAACTGAAATGAGAACCAAGGCGTTGGAGATCTGCGTCTGAATCCAGAAAATCCTGTTGCTCTGTCACAAAATTAAACTGGGAGCTGTCTACTCCCAGTCTGACAAACCAGTAATGGTTATCACATTACACAATATTAACTCTCCTTATGGGCAGCTTATCAGAGTAATCCTTGTTTCCTGGACTGAAGATGTACGTTTATTTCAGTTTTATACAATGAAGTTTTATTGTGAAAAATACCTTCACTACGTTAGCGGCAGGTAAATTCGCCTCGGAGGAAACGCTGACATACTGCTGAGGGCAAACGTGAAACCTCCCAGAGGCTGAAAGAGGCGTGGCGCATTAACAAGTTTATTTTATTTTTTTTAAAAAAGGACACACGTTAATTAAATTGAGCGCTTCAGTCATGCAGGCTCAGTTTACTCTGCAGGTTGGTGGCATTTATAAAGGGTCAAAGAAAAGCAAAGATGAAGACAAAAGAACATAACTGATAAAAGCATAGTAAACAACATTAAAGGCCACTTGTAAAGCTCACCAGCGCAAAAACGCATGAACCCGATTACGTGTAAGACAGTGTTTACCTTTAGACTTGGACGCTGCTTCCGTGCAGAGACGGGCATTACCTTTGAAAATAAATGAGCTGTCATTGTAAAAGAAACGGGAATCCTAAACAGAAGCATGAAGAATGAAAGGAAGACAATTGGCAAGGAGGAAGGACAGCACCGTCCCCCGTTATTGCCTAAAATGCACATCCTCAATTAATCTCCTCGCATCTTAGCCTCCCTGTAGTCCACCAGAGAGAGGAGCAGAGGAGTCGAACCAACAGGCGTTCAACTAAATGAGGCATCCTCCTTTCAGAGCCTCATTTTCAGCCAGCTAACTACTAAGTAGCCCAACTGCATCTTTATGTCTCAGATGGCGTAACGGTTTTTGGAAAGGATAAATATAAGCCAAATAATCAAAAATCTCCAGAGCGCTCTCATTTTATATGAAATTATAATTCCTTAATCTCATGGCATCATTATACTCGACCTGAAACTCTGACTCGTTTAGGCACACAGGCTTTCACCTGGGAGAAAACGGACTCCATGAACACGCGGACTCTTTTCTAGTTGGTGCTCCACCAATAGGAAACTTCCATTAAGGTGAGAGTGGAAAACTCCACCAATAGGAGGAGTCTTCAATATCCTAGAATCAACCAAAATTAATCCAATTCAATCCAAATGAGATGAGAAAAACATCACACAGATAACATAAATGTTCTAACAAAGAAATAAAAATTCCTCATTTACTGTAATTCGGGGATCTGAATAGTTTCCTTTTGTTTAAGACGCCTTTTTCTACAAGATGTGGTCAAATCCAAGGGTTGCTATTATGAAAAGTCCAGGCAGTGCTTAGAGGTAATTAATGTTACCTGTGCCTATAGGATATTTTATATTCCCAAATAAACACAGTGATTTAAGCAAACATGCGCTGACTCCTCCTCCTGTATGTTGCAGCTGTGTTGTGCCTTATTTTTATACTTAAAGGTAAACTCTGAGGATACACCTGTGCCTCCTTGATTATATCTCCCCCGTCCTCCAGATGCTTTTTAACAATTGAGACGTGCTGAGACTGATTTACGTGTCACCAGCAGGAGGACGGAGCAGACGAGGAACCACAAATTAGAGAAATGAGAAAGGCGATTGGACACAAATGAAGCCAACGAGGGCAGGGGAGCAAATCAAAGGAGAGAAACCTGACACAGGTGGAAACAATCAGGCGACGTGCACATCAGTATAATAATAAGAGTGAAAAGAGGGACCAAAAGGTGACAAGAAGAGCCTTGAGATGACTGTCTCTCTGAACTGAAGCTATAAATAAAATTTACTTGACTAGACAGTGTTTTAAATGTTTGACTCTGTGGATTTAGTACATATGTCTTTTTATATTTTTATTACTTAACTTGGCAGGAGTTACATATGCTCATATTCACCAATTAGAAAGTGCTAATCTGAGGCTGCACCGGCTGATTTCCAACCCTCCGCTGAGATTTCACTTTCCAGTGTCTCCATTCCAGTGTGCAGTCTCTTTAATATGCTGCGCTGTTGTACGCATCACTGCTGATTGGTTAACGCTTCATACGCATTCACAGAATGAGAATAAAAGTACCTAAAAACCTGTTTCACACTATGTCAAGTTAATATGTCGTTACCACAGTGAAAGGCCGTGCACCTTGTGTCCCTTAACTTCACGTAGTCCTTTCGATATTTGGCGTAAGCACCCTTTAAGCTCTTAACATCGATGATGACCGCGAACCCTGCGAGTAAACCCAGAGCTCCGCAGAGCTTTGAATCACACAAGAAGCATCTCACAATCGGAGGATTCGCCCATGTACGAGTCTTTTATTTTGAAAACTGACCAGCTTCTCTGTGCGAGTCCTGTGTCAGGCTTCCTGACCTCCTCATCTGGTCTGTGCAGCCCGACAAGCCTAAAAAATAAACTCGGCAATATTTTAAGTGAGGCTTAGTGAATCGGATGCTTACAATATTCCTGGTGGAATGACAAACATTGTCTTGAGGAGGCGACAGCGTTGGAGCTGGAACGCGATCCAGCATGTGGGATGTTCTCGTGATAACCCTTTGCAATCAGAACATGGAATTTATTTATTTATTTAAACTGTGCTTCCAAATATTAGCAATCGGGGGCAAAAAATGGATATTTTTAACTGACACACATCAAAAAATAATGAAATTCTTTCTAAATGAGTCCTTGTTGATTTTCTTCAAGGCATAGTCTTGGGTTCGTGACCTCACAGGGTTAAAAATGACACTTGATTGCAGTTTTTCGTGGCAGGCATGCTGTTTTGAACATTTTGGAAAACCCATCTAAACGTCTTCTTTTTTTCCACGAGGACAAAACCTTCTGCTGCAAGAATTGTTCTTCTCGTGGCTGAAGTTAGTTTGTCATCTGCGGCTGCTTCAGAAGGAATTTAGGACCAATCAGACGCCTCCCTGATATTATTGGATAATGAACGGAAACATCTTGTAGGCCTAAAACTTCTGCACACACTGAGAAAAGCTTTGTTTCTCCAACACGGAGAAAGAGAAATTAGACTCATTCCTCATTCCTCCTTCCTCCTCCTCCTCCTCCGTTCTCCTGCAGCCGTTCGATTGGTCGGTGTCGATGTTGGAAACAGGACGGAGGCTCCGGGTTTCTCGCTCTGACCTCGACCGCTGCCTACCGGCAAGCGTGGGGCACCACGACCCCGCCAGAGGCAGCCCAGTCTGAAAGAGAGTGCCTCTGAGGGTCAAAGGCCACCCCGCAGTAGCTTCACCTCCTCGTTGGCTGAGACTCGTTAGCACTCCTCCTCAACACACACATGCCTCCTTAGCAGACCGAGCTCTGGCATCGTTCCGCCGCTGCCCTGCTGGAGGGGAGGAAGACCAAACAAATTGCAAAGAAACTTAACTAACCAGACATTAGAAACATCCTGCTCACACTTCAGCTGGAGGTTTTGTCAATTTTTAGACCATCTGCTCTAAAATAAACCGCAATGTTCTGCCGGGGTTGCAGAACTCTCTGACACCGCAAACCGTCTGACACTGAGCGGGGGATGTTCGCTGAAGTGCTCGCAGTGCTGACGGGGAGAAAAGAAAACTTTATGCGGGTGTTCAGCCGCTTGACAGGAAATCAACCCGGTCTACGCCACGTAGCCAAGTCGCTTCAGTCCAAGTAAAGTCTCACGAAGTTTGAGGCTTCGGAGTTGAGGTCCTGCTTTTGGTCGTGTGCAGGTTGACGAGGCTGCGCCAAAGTTGCTTAGAGGTTACAGCTAAAGTGTCTCACGTGGTGCTACGCAGAGCTTTGCACACCCACATCTACGTGTTATAGCTTTATTCTGTCACCAGGGGGCAGTGTCGAGAATATTAATAGTAACAGGTAATGTGGGCTGCTGGTGTCCATCTTTGTCCTGTTGCTGGTCCTTCAGACACAAACAGGACACAGATAACTTCTTTCCACTGAAATGAAACACAGTGTTGGAAACAAGTAAAACTCTACTGCAGCAGCTGTCTGTGCTCCTCATGCAAGTTTTTTGATCTTTTATTTAGCACTTTTTCCTCTTCGTGGTGAGCGCCGATGTGGTTCTCCTTCCCTGTTCAAGTAAACTTTTTAACCAGTCAGCAGTCTACCGATGCAGATCTACATGCTGTTGGCTTTTTGAAGGACTCTGTGCCGGCTGAATTCCCACGATCCTTCCCCCCGTGTAGCTGCAGAGCTATGCAAATGGACACCAGTGCAGGACCAGTAAAGGCAAAAGTTATCCTTAAGTCACTGCGGTCATGTCTAAGTGTTTGAGTCCATAAACACTGTGGGCCTTTTCATATGTGAGCAGCTGTGCTGCTGCCGCTTAGCATTGGACACTTAATGGGCGTGTCACAGTATGTGCTCTCCTTCTGCTACCACTGTGCAAACAACTGATGCACTTTATGCTCTCAGATTCGTGCTTGCAAACTCATGTGCAGTCTTTCAGCCAATCACCTTTCCCCGTGTGCGCTACAATGTTTAAAGCTGCAGATACAACTTCTCGCACATAACCAGCGGTATCCATGCCCTGTTGCCCAAAATCAAACATGATCCTACTGAATGGTTCACATATATAGCTCTTCTCTACTCTATTCGAGCTTTATACAACATGCCTCATTCATACAAGCCTTTTTTTTTACCCCCCCTTCTCTATGCTCAAGTGCTTTCTGTGTAACATTCACACTCAGACAAACATCTGGAGCAGCCAGGGATTGAACCGCCAGCTTTCTGATTCGTGAACGAGCTGCTGTACCTCCCGGCCTTTACTAGAATCCGACGCATGCCTGGACACACAGACAGTGAATGGGAGATGTGGACATAACGCTGTTTTTCAAAGCTGCCGCTGTGGCTCATTTACACACTGGGTTATGACATCAGTGAGACAGGCCTGGCACTCCCAAGTAGTCATTTTCAGCATGCAGGGTTTGTGTTCTGGAAGGTAAAGTCAATCTTGGTGCTTCAGCCTGAGCATTTAAAGACTGTCAAAGTTTATCTTTTTATAGCACGTTTAAATGAACCTCAGCTGAGCAAATTTTACACGTGCTATAAAATTTATAAAGCAACAACAGATATGCAGTAAATACACTGTCGAACATACATTTGAATTATCATTATATATATTATATTCTGCCCATCTAGAAACTAAAGCTATCAAGGCTAAGAAGGTTTTTGAGTGTCTGGGCAGCTCTTCTATGAAAAATTAGGGGTGGATCCGGGAACACCCAAGAGCAGTTGGTTCATAGGTCCAAACAGGAAGCAAACCGCAGGCTGAGAGCATGCCACAGCCTCATATCTGAGTTAGTAAAGCCGTGATAAGGCTGAATTCATGTCAGGTGTGGCTGCTGTCACCCTCTGAGGTACTGTCAGAATATCTGGGGTCGTATCACCAGTTGCGGGTCTGATCACGGCTGAGCTCATGAGCCAGGCTCCTGCTCTGAAATGATTTCTTCCTCATCTTTCCAGTCACCGGTGCTTCCTTTTTCATCAGGCATGAAGCAGAAGTGCAGCTAAGCACGGCGTCAGCGGTGATCAGGACACAGAAGGAGTCACAATCAAACATGGTGAGATGTGAAGTGGCATCTGTTTCCATGACAGTTGTCTGCGTCCAGCTCCCTCCACAGGAAGAAAATCCAATCCAGGGTAATTTTGAGGTGACTGGGGAATATTTCACAGTTTTAACTGAGCCCCTTGTGTCTGTTTTTGTTACCCTCATTGATAACATACCACCCCCACATACCATATATACATACCATATATATTTTCCCCTTGTAAGGGAGGTTTTCACGACTTCACTGAGGGGTCAGACCCACCGCACGTCCTGATCCCTGTAATCCAAACCTTGTGGTCAACGTTTCTTAAAGATTTTTGCAGTTTTTATTGACTCCTCTGGTTTCCTAAGAGGAAGGAATTGGCCAAAAACTCTCTCTGATTTGTTAAATAATTTGCTCCCATCGGGATCTGATTTTTGTATTTCTTTTTTTCCACTTTAACAAATCAAGCAAAGAGGCAGCTGCTCAGAGTTTCCTCTCTGGGTAAATTTGTGCTAATCAATGAAATCAGAAAATACTCGAGGTCAAAACCCCGCCAGCTCTCAGCTCATTAAGAAGCTAACACATTTATCTTTAAAAAATAAAATCTCAATTTGTTCCCTTGTGCTGATGTTAATCAGTCATGCTGACATCAGCTTATTTCCAACTCTGGCCTCATAAAATTGAAGCGATTGAAGCATAGCATGTAAACATGTAGGCTGACCCTTTAGTCTTTGTGGTCATATGACCATGTGATGGTATTTCCTGGCAACAAAGGATACAAAGACTACATTTCTCTGCTTTTAAGACTTGGATGGATGAATCCGTTGGTCAGCCAGGTCGCTGAACGCACCGTCGGCCTCAGTCGGACTCTCTGTCTGATCAATTTTTCCTTCATACCCACCAATCAGTGGATCAGCTATTTGCAGTTTGGCAGGTTCCTGTCATCCGGGGCTTCATTATCTCGTCTCCCTGCTGATTTGCATCGTGGACAGAAACGTATGAATCAATCTGTGCCCTCGTGGAAAGTTTGGCAGGCTCTGCGCCCCTGCAGCCATCTCGGCGTTTGTAAAGTTTCACTCCAAAATGAGATTTCAAGCATTTCAAAATTATGACGCCCACTCTGATTAAAAAAAAAAAGAACCCAGATTCTGCCATGAAAGTGAAACTCATTATGGAAATACATTGAACTTATTGACTATTCATGGGATTTGCCTGCAAACGACGGGAAGTTTCCAGAAGGGTGTCTGTGGTTCTGAGATCCACAGAGGTAAATGTGTCATACGTAATTATTTGTTTGGGTGAGCGTATTACAGTCTGTGTCATTCCAGGAAAAAATACAGAGAGTAAAGTTACAGTAAATATCAGACTCTAATTTACTTATAAGTGTCCTCTTCTGCATTTTTCTAAAGCAACATAATTATAGGAATTAAAGGAAATCTTTATTCTGTATTGAACTGTGGCACAGGTGAGCAGCAGTTAACTGAACTTGCACGTTCAGCAGGTGTGAACGTCTCTCTGCGTTAGCCCTGCGACGGACTGGTACCCTGACCTGAAAAATTTGTTAAGAGAATGGGTTATTTTGTATAGATAAAATAAGAAAGATGCCATTTAATGAGCGCATTATGATGGCCTCGAGGTTTCAAAATACAAGAACAAAAAGAAAAGAACAAATTTTGGAAACAAAAAACATTTCAGAGAACACAAAAATACTTTGGAAGACATAATTTTGGAAACGCAACAAAATTGTGTAAAAGACAGTAACAAAACCTAAAATACGTCTTTCTTAATTCTAACCTAACCATGGATGGTTTATATTTTACTTAATGTAATCAGTTGCCTCAAGGTGCTTTGTGTGCTTTATATCGGAGCTGTGGTAAAGATCCCACAGTAATGCAGAGAAAAGCCCAACACAGTTTCCATCGTGTTTCTCTGGATGTTCCTGAGTTGTTTCTGCGGTTTTTGAGGAGGTATTGCGCCACTGAGGGAGGCTGCTGCCATGTGGATGTGCTGTCGCCACGAAGGTCTTACATTCGCATGAAAGCCAGGATCCGAGGCTGACCAGCAAAACCATGCATTGTAATGAGATCATCAGTGTTAATCGCTTCACCTGCCAGCAGTTTCAATCGATCGGCTGTGCATTTGTACGTTTTTAAAGGTTTTGCACCCTCAAAATGAAATAATATGCATGGAGCTGACAGCCACAGTAAGAAAGAGAAATCAGACAGTATGAAGAGACGGACTATTGTGAAGGAAACTCCACTTTAATATAAAGAAATCCCTCAAGAAGAGAATAAGGACAAAACGCTCTTTTTAATATCTTTTACATGCTGGTTATAAATGATTCAGTGAATAGTGCAAGTCATCTCTGAGGGTACTACAACTTCTCCGCTCTCTAATACTGATCAGGCCGTGCTCTGTGGCCGAGATCCAACAAAAGACAACAGCACTCATTCCCTACTCGCTCGTGGGTCCCTTAACAGACTCATCATTCTTGCCTGGACTCATGAACACTATTCCTGGAGCAGAAGCGAGCCTCACAATCCATCAACACCATTAACATCATTAGGCTGCCGTGACCTGGCCATGATAATATCTCTACCAGAACTTTAATAACTCTTCTGATTATGAGATCTTGCAACTGGACATGTTAACAGGTCAAAGCAGGAAACTCACAGGTGTAAATAATAAAATTAATGATGACTGATTTCCATTTAACGTGCTGAACCTCTGGTCCAGTGTCAATGTTCAGGCTCCAGACTGTGAAACTTAAAAAAAAACATATGCCACATAAACTTAGGCAGGTAATCAAGACTGTGTAGGCTGCAGTGATAATAGTGCCCACTGAATCAGTTCCTCGGTTGTTTATGCTATGTCCTGCAGAGCACGGTCAGGATAACAACTGAAGGACTCGGCTGGATTCTCTTCTTTGCTGGAATCCTCCAGATTTGGTTTTGCATATTTTCCTTTCATCTTTTGGATGCAATTTTCTCTTTTTGTTTCCCCCCACAGCGGCGTGACTTAAGTTTTGGCAACCATCAAACTGTGATCCTCTCACCTTTTTAGACTTTTAGACGTTTGTCTTGAGCCATGAGGTCATTTCAACAGCCATATTTGAAACTCTCTCATTGTGCAACATGAGACTGCTGTTTCAGAGCTGCGACCAAACACATCACCGCTGTTCTTTCACGCTGGTCATCTTGGACATACAAAAACTGCAAACCATACACTGGACGTCATGCCAAAGTCCGCCTTATAGTCAGGAAACAGCTTTGTTACAGGGCGAAGGTGAAAGCTGAGTCAATCACTTTGCTCACTTTAAAGAGTCTTAGTTACTGTAGTTCAATTACATTTTTCCAAAAACTTCAGTCCTACTTCCCAAACACACTCCAGTGTGTAGTACAGTATGTTCAGTGCACTGTGTGCTTGCAGGGCTGCCAGGCCTGTGTGACTAAACCAGCCAAATACCCAGAATTGTTTTCGGGAGGGAGCATTTCAGCACATTGCATGTGGTTAGGCATGTTAGTGTGTGTGCTGATGTGGAATTGCTTTGGTAGAATTTGAGTGTAAATACATGATATACTGTATAACATTTTTTTTTTCATTCAAAATCAATTCAACTTGCATTAGCTCACCAAAGCAGCCCATTTCCATTGTAAAACTGTGCACATACGCAGCCAAAATTACAATATTTGACTGTTTCTGTGGCTCTTTGCTCAATGATGCTGGTGATGGTTTCATTCAGCAACATAAGATCACATGCTGAACACCTCTAAGAGCTTATTTAAGCTAGTGGTCTGTTAGTTCAGTCCCATTACACCCTCAAACATCTTTTTCTTTGCACTCTTTACTTTCACTTTTTGTTGTACGTGATGAAAATTTAGCTAAGCTTATAATCTTGCTGATTTTGGCTTAAATATGACCCCTTATTATCCAATTTTCTTAAAAAAAAAAAAAAAAGCCAAAGCATTCACTGGAGGAAGCTCATTTAGATGTGAGCACAAATGAATAGTTTGAGTCCTTAGTCAAGAAAAGTAATGTTTTACTTTTCCTTAAAGTACTGCAATACGCGACTTAATCACTTGCTAGAGAAAGTAATTTGTTACACAAGCCGTTGCATGACTTCTGCATTACTCTGTAAAATGACCTGAAATGCATCGTCACATCATTGCCAGTCAGCTATAAAAACCATAGTTCAACATACCAATACAAATCCCCGAGGACAGAAACAATTTTTAGTTTTTAGGTATGAACAATAAACCAACAACACAAAGTAAAGATCAAAACCAGCCCAACGAGACTTCAAAGTGTTCACCACGGTGATTCTCCTCCACCATTTTCCTCCACCTGTGCAAGGGAAGAAAAAAAACATTCTACCTGTCCTGCGTGCAGATAGCTAAAGGACTGCTGTAACAACATTACTGTAACTGTAATGTAAGTACTGAATTTTGCACAGTATCACGTTATATTACCGTGTTACTGAAAAATGTAATGTGATTACAGTAATGCTTTACTTTGGAACTTGTTGTAACGATGGGTTACAGTCTTCAGTCACAGACAGTCTTAGTTTATCTATTTTTCCTGTAATCCGGTCTTTAAGTGATGACGTATGAACCCTGCTTCCGGGTCCAAACTACTCTGCGTTTATTAAGGCTGTTGTGTTTTTAACATGTTTTAATGTTTTGTATCTTGTTCTATTTAATC
>VVHJ01046286.1:0-22705 GCA_015107715.1 Tylochromis polylepis
AGGGTCAGAAAGCTACAGACAATGATTGAGCTAAGCCCCAACGAGGTTTCTTCTTCTAAAGAAAAATGAGGTTTGTTTGTTAAAATTTTACCACATTATAAATTATTTTTGAAGAAGCTGAGCCTGGTATCAAATGTAGATAACTAAGGGACTGTCACAAAAGACTCCCGAGGGTAGAAAGAACACACAACAAGTTTAACGTGTGCACGGGTGAGAGCTCATGTGAGACTCACACCCTTTTGCTTCGACGCTCCTTTATTTATAGGTATTGCGTACAAAGGTGGGGTTCCTTTTTACAAGAGCAGTTGGCCTTTTAAGATAAGAACAATGTGAAGTCACTTCGGTTAAACGTTAAAATAGCTCTGCACAGGAACAGATAAGATAATAACAGTTAAAATAGACCAGCACAGTTTCTGTCCAAAAATGTCCAGTTCACTTGAGAGCTCATACAGTGTCAAGAAATAAAACGTTTAAACATAAAACAAAACTCTATCCTCCTCTTAACAACTGTTAAAATGGCTTTCTAATCATTATTGGTGATTCTTATACCTCCAATAGGAAAACATAAACTAAAATAAAAATAAAGACATGTACTGTAAGAAAGTCAGGTGTAAAAAGAGAGCAGCATTTGAGAAATAGAGTTTACGCACTCAGTGGACATTTTGTTTTATCATCAGTTACGTTACATAATACATGCTGAAGACATGAATGGAACAAGTTCACATCCTTTCTCACTGGAAGTGATGAAAGATGAAATGTTGAACCCAGTTAGGATTAGAGTTAGTCTGTGGGAAAGTACACACACTGAACAAAAACAACACTTGTACTGAAGAGATATTTGTGTCATTTGTAACTTAACAAAGTGTCTAAAGTAGGAAAGTTTATTGATTTTATAGCCTAACCCAAAATCTAATTTTCTCACTGAGTCACCCGCATGCCTTTGGTTTGCTTCTGTTTTTGCAGACATTCTAGAAAACGTCCTGGAAGATGCTAATGAACTCCAAAGGATTTATCATACGTTGCTGACAAACCAGTCTGAGACACACGCTTTGATGGACCATGTCCTCAACAGTGTGATGGAAGTAGTTATGAAGGTATGTAGGATTTACGTTGACTGACCATAACTTTTGGCATGTGAACAGATTCTGTGTCAAAATCAGGCATCTTACACATATGATCGCTGCTGTTTACTGCTGGCTCATCTGTCAGTTGAGCTTTTCATTGTCACGTTATACATTAAGTATCTGCCTCAAGTATCTGCAGCAGTAAATCAGATGATGTGTTGTTCTGTTTTACCAGGTGATGTCGACTGAAGATGTAAAATGTGAAGAAGTTCTGGCTTCCTTGGACTGGCTGTTATCCATCAATAGCATAAAAATTGAAGTATGGAAAGCACTGATCTGCCCCAACAACGGGAGTCTGCAACAAGTTTTGCTGATGGACTGGGAGGACTTGATTGAAAAGGTAACGATTACTTTTATGTGTCAAATTCTGGTTGAAAAAAATGCTATATTATGTCATAATTATTTTATTACATTATAATAAATAAATCTACTGAAGTGAAAAGCAGCAGATTCTTAACAAGGAAGTCTTAATCCATCTCTACTTAGTTTCCTGTAAATTAAAAAATATAAATATGTTTTTTCAAGGATTTATTTCTTTCTTTTGCTTTTACTGTTTAAGTAAACAATTTCTTTGTGTTTTATATCATTCATATTATAATCCCCAGGGACAAGATCTGTACTCCATCATAACAGGCCAAGCAGAAGTCAACATAACACTTCCCATGATTCTGTCTGAGTGGCACGAGCTGCATGAAGAAAGCTTAGAGTTTGCTGAGCTTTTGACAGAAATGAGCAAAGAGCTAGGTGAAGAATACTGGATGAACTGGATACCTGACAACAACACCCAGTTTGTTTCTGGAGCTTTTCAAAAAAGGTCTTGACAAAGTGTTCATTTTCTACTTGCATGACAACATATCGCATAAGAAACATAGCACATAAGAAACTGGTCTAAAATAGGTTTTTTTTGTAACTAGATTTAAGTTTGATAAGACAATGCAGATTTCCCACTTTACTGAATGTAATGGAAGAAAACAGATTTCAGATAATGTGCACAATACTTTTTTTAAAGGTGTGTGTTATTATTTTACTGACTCAGACATGTGCTTTTTCTTTGCTTGTAGTCTTGTGTGGTTTATGATCAATCTTGGTGAAAGAATTGAGAATAGTGATCTGTGGCCCACAGTAAAGGACTACTTCCACATGGCTTACTGGATTTTGAACTACCACCCTGATGTCACCACTCAGCCAGCAAACTGTGAGTTCAGCTTCTCTTCTCTTCTCTTCTCTTCTCTTCTCTAATAACTAATGTATATACAAATATATCTAAATATAAAAATCTTTTTTGTATGCAAAACGGTGTGTGACTACTAAACCATGATCAACAAAAGAAATGATTAAAGTCATTTTTTATTATAATTCTACAAATCAAAGAAGCTCAGTTATGAGATATGTTTATTTAGTACACGTGTCCCAAGCAGGTTAATCCAGTTTATTCCAGTAAATGCAACAATGCAACTAATTCCTAGCATGTGTTGTTTTGTAGGTTCTTTGAACAAGAACTTAGCTCTTCAATGTGACACTGGTTTCAACTGGCCACACTTTGTTCAAGCAATGACTCAGGCTCTGATATCACCAAGTGATGCCCTTGTGAAGTAAGTAACAAAGATTTTTTAGTTTTGATTAAAATATACACACATAAATATACATAAAAAAATTTTTATGCTTTAGAATTGAAGTATCTCTTCTGTTGATTTAAAAAAAAAAATCAGGGTAGATGAGGATTGATGCTGTTCTCTTATATTTGTTAAATAAGTAGCTACAGTGAGTTGTCTATTTAACAAGCAAACGGGAACTGCTGCCACCCTGCCGTTTTGTAACTGGTACAAAAACAATGTATTCTGAATGTGTGCGACTATAACATGGATGCCAACATTTTAGTTTGACTACCATCTTTATTGTAGTGACAACAAAATTACTACAACACATAGGCCCACTGAAAACCCTAGATTTTCATTCTACAACTTTCACATTTATATGGAATTATATAAATATATTAAACAATTGAGATTCAGCATGAAAATCTGCGAGCTTCTGAGTTGCTGGTAAGCAGATGCTCAGCTACTAGCCAAAACTTATTATCGAGTGGACATAATATGACAGTTGAATAAAAACACTCAATTCTCTCTATTATTTTTAATGTTATACCTGCATTGCTTTCAGGACTTTATAAAGTTGGCATGTTCTGTTTCACTCTTCTATTTCTCTGTAGTTGGCTCAAAGGATCTGTGAATCTACTGCAACATGTGTATGGTGAAATCTATAAAAATGAGACAGCCGCATATTTGAAACAGGAAATAAAAGGTGGTGATGCCCTCTCTGCCTACCTGATTAATCTGATGCATAAACTGGATGAATTCCTCAATACAATCTCCCAGCTTCCCAATCAAAACATCACTAACCCAGCTGTCATGACTCCAAACATTCATGCTCTGTTAGAGTCCATGGGTTTGTCATCACTTGTTTCTCTGCTCAGCCAAGAGTCTCCCCTTAATGCTTCCACAATCCTTGCTGTAGCCTCCAAGCTTGGCAGGTTAAACCAGCATATTTTTACCTTCAATGAGACAGACCCAACATTGCCTGGACTGGAAGAGCTGATAAAGGAGTTCCTCTCTTTGGAGGGTAACCTCACATTGTCTCTCCCAAACATCATGGGGCACACTCTGCTCACCTATTCTGGTTACTTCCATCCTGATGAAGTGGACAGTCTCATAAAAGCAATTGAGCCTTTCACCAACCAGACCTCAGTGGGTTTTGTAGAAGCCATCATCAGTGCTGTGGAGCTGCTCAAGACAGTGACGGACTCTCCAAATGGTGACCCAACTGAGATCATTCTTGGTTACATCCGCCAGATTCAAGAGTTTGTGGTTTCCCTCTATAGGCTACGAAAAATTGAACATGTCATGTTACCAAGTGGCCAGTACAGCACAGCTCAAGTCACTGACCTCCACTTGCTTTCCATGGACTTTCTCAACCTCCTCACACCTGAGACCCTGCAGAACCTCACTCAGGCTGGACCAGATGCTGCCCAGGACATCGTTATCCAGAAGTTTGTAGCATTCCTGCCAAAGGAAATCCAAAGTGACGCTGCTCAGTTTCTTCAGGATTTCAAGGCTCTGCAGAGTCACATAACTAAATGTGTGGCAGGCGAGGACTGTCTGGCTGGAATTTCAGAAATCTTTAAATTTCTGGATCAGATATTAGACATGATGCTCACAGCCAATGGTACTGTCACCATCAAAATAGCTCCATTCGGTTTGGGGGATAAAGAATATGAAAACACTGCTTCCTTGGTTTTCTCATTGCTCCTGTCGCCAAATGATGCTGCCTCTCTGGAAACATTCAAGCAGACCCTCCATTTCATCAAATTGGTCATGAATACACCAAATGTTACCGTGTCCGATATCCAGAATGCCCTGACACAGACGAACCTAACCATTGAGGACCTGAATGCGATTGCTGCGCTAGCTGGAGCTGCCAACATAAATAAACTCATGTCAAATATAATCGGGATTGCAAATGTTGAGAGCTGTTTTGAACCCCAGAATGACGTGATGGTAACAACCAAGTGTGTTACAGGACTCATAGATACGTTCAGCAGCTTTCTGACACAGGTACCTTCTCTCCATAACAACACAGACATCCTCTCCCTCATCCCTGTAATTGTCAATAAGACTATCAATGACTTCACCCAAGTTAACTTCAGCTCCAGTCCTAACATGGTTCTTGTACACAGCTTGAATCTCACCCTAACTAATATCAAGATGAGCCTAGACCAGAGCCACCTGAACACTCCCGAAATCATGAATGAAATACAAGTAGTAGAGGGTCTGATACAGTTGATTGCCAACATCCAGCCAGTAAACACCTCCCAAACGACGGACCCTGTCCAAGTACAGAAAGTATATCTGAACCTTGTAGAATGGTACTTGAAAAGGCTGGAAAACATCACCAGCGATAGTGCAGCCGCAGAGCTCCTTCATCCCTTCTTTTCCATCACACAAATGCAAGTGGCATTACAGCTGGCACAGACAAATTTCTCTTTGTTTGTTAGTGACAAGGTCCAGTTCCTAATAAACAGCCTCCAGGGCCCAATAGATGGCACCGTTGTGAGTGAAATTGGCCAGACAGCAATTGAGATTCTTCAACATCTGTTGGACTTAATAAAGGTCAACCTTGAGTCATGGAGCAACACTGAAGGCTCTGAACAGCACTTCAATGCAACCATTCTGCATTCCACTGAGCTCCAAATTAAGCAGTACCTCAGTCTCATTGAGAAGTGGATGACAGAGCCCAATGTCACGTTGTTCCTTAACAGTATGCTCCAATGGGAAAACTCCACCATGGCCACCCCTTTGACAGACCTCCATCACTTCCTGCAGACAGTGGATCATTTTCTCAGTGATGATGAGCTGGCCTACCTTTCCATAATTAACAGTATCACAGAGTCCCTGAGCAAAGCTGTAATGGTGGCAGAGCAACAAGGCCTACAGGATGAAAGCTTCGTAGCTGCCATTGTAGAAGCAGTGCAACATGCTATACAGATCCCAAACATTACTGTCATCTCCCTGTCACCTCCTCTACAGCAGGATATTCTGGAAATTGTGCAAGAGTCAGTAAATCTCATTGTCGATCCAAACATGAGCTTTGCTTCAGCTAAAAACATCTCCATCGCCATCCTGGAGAAAGTTGAGAGAATCATCCAACAAACTGTACCAGAAATGGTTGCAGAATACATGCTTGGCGCACTCAAATTTGTAACTACATATTTTGAGAGCATCTCTGAAGCCAATGGACAAGACAGCTTGAATCAGATGTGAGTAGTGCTGCTTTTTTGGTCCTACTTTACTGTACACAATTACCATAATTTTGTAACTGAAAGGGCTCAGATGAGTTCTCTTTAACAAAAATGAATCATTTCAAAATAGCTTTAAGAGTAGGGAATTGCTTTAAAATCATGCCACACAAAAACTGATGTATGCAGTGACGTATTGAAAGTAATAAAGCATTAGATGAATTAAAAGCATGCTTTTGATTTACTGTAAAAATAAATAAGTACAGTAAGTATAGCTTTGCTTCAAATTATAGTTCTTAATAGATTGAGTTTGTTTAGCCACAGCAGTTATTTTAGTCTATTTCTACTCTACAAAAGCAGTTTGTAGTAATACTCTGCTTTCAAGCTATTTCAGTTCTCTGTGAAATGTAACAATTCTGATGTTTAATTTTTCTAAGGAAAATTTATAGGTCTAATTGTAGTTTACATCTTGTCCAAAAATTCTCTTTTATATTTTATTTTTATTTTTGTCGAACAAAAAGGTTATTTTAGTTATTAAGGATTTTCCATGTACTTGTAGTCCTTATTAATGCCATGTCAAAAAAATAAAATAAAATAAACAGAGAGAGGGCTTGCACGCAGTTCTATTCTATGCAATCATGAGAGAACACAAAGAACTTTTGATAAGACTTGTTAAGACCTGAAATGTTGATTTGCTTTGTTTCTTAAGAATTTTCAATGAAATGAAGACACTCCAGAGCCTCCTGTCACAGAACTCCACAGTCCAGCCCTACATTTCTGCCCTCATTAACATCACTCAGGTTATCTTGGAGTCTGGCCAAGGCAAGTCAGCTTCTCTCTACCACTGTGGGTGGACTGCATGTTAAATCCTGATGAAATCTGATTGAGTGGAGGTCATATTGTGCACTTCATCATTCAAGCATTCATGCCAAACAGCCTAAGAACAAAAATATATCAAAGTACCACAATGCTTCTGATGTCTGTTACAAGAACTGGTCGTTCTGCTTGCAGTTCCACATGGGTGATTACTATTAGTATCTAACATATTAGTATGTTAGATACTGAAAATTTGGCCTGATTTGTGAGCACTATTCTTTCATGATTTCAGGTAACATGAGCTTCTGGGCAGGCTTTGAAAATGCATCAGCAGACAATGCACAACAAATCATTCAGCAGGTAAAATGTCTGCACTTTTAAACATTTGTAAATGAACAAGCATTTTATTTTTATTTTATTATATGTCTGGTAAGATTGATTTAATGTACATTTATACGTTGAAAATATAACATCTGAAACATGTTCAATTTGAAAATTAAATTTATTTAATAATAATAATTTTATTTTGACACATTTTATTATCAGTTGGGCAAACTTGTGAGCATGTTTTGGCCACTGGTTGCGGAAGGGACTGGCTCACATATGACTGCTCCGTCTCTGGAGGCTTTTACTCAGCTTGTTCCAGTCCTGGAGACCATATTAACTGGGAACGCAGACCAAGACACATGGAACAAGTAAGTTTAATTGCCAGTGTGATGGAAACAAACCAAATAGCTTGTTGTTTGATATTAAATTGAACACCTGATATGTGTGTGAAGTAATTATTTTTTACAGTGGTGGTTGTAAGTTTACATACACTCATCATGGGCATGAATTTCATGGCAATTTGGGGCTTTTAATGATTTCTTTAAACTGTTGTTTTTCCAACAGTTCAAAATTTGAACTTATGCACCCAATGTCTGTTTTTTAAATGTATTAAAGATATACGATATACATTTATTCCACCCTGGAAAAGGAACAGTTCAAAGAAATCATTAAAAGCCCCACATTACCATGATATTCATGCCCACGATAATTTGACAACAATTGTAACTTGCACCACAATAAAGACTGCCCCTCTGTTCTGTGATGACCCTAAACCATACCTAATATGTTTTGTTACAGGCTTGAACAGATGCTGGGAACCCTGTTATCAACCCTTGAAGGAACAGAGTTATGGGACAATTTAACATCTGTTATCCAACACTTTGAAAAAGTGGTTGGAACTTTAGTGAAGAACATCCAAGCAGGAAATGGTGAGAATGTTAACATATAGTGTCACATTTATTTTTATTTCCTTGTCCTGTAGACACAGCTTATGACTAATGCAGCACATGCCAAGTAAGAGATAATCATTTTCTGATATGTCTGCCATTTTTACTAATGTGCTGTATTGCTGCTGTTTTTGTTTTTTTCTAAACTTGTGGGTCAAGTCATTTTGTCTTTTTCTTTTCAGTGATGATACAAAGCCTTTACATCCCCATCCTGAACCTGATGAGAGAAACTGCACAGTCTTTGAACAACACTCATTACAATTTTTCTGAAGTCCTGGAAAAATTTCAGGTTGCCATTGAAAGCACAGTGCAAGCTGCTCAGCAGGTCGGTGTTCTTGAAAGAATGCTTTTTACACTTGCTGTATCATTTGTGCAAGTGTCTCCCCAGTCATTTGCTGTTGTCTTGATTTATGCAAATCTTTGCGCTTGTATGTGTTTGCGTAATTGCACACATATTTGCAGTTAACAAAACAATGTCTGTCATCCTTGCTTCCTCCTTGACAGAAATAAAATCAGTGACGCATGGTTTTTTTCTCTCTCAGTTCCACTTCTCTGCATCAGAATTTGTTGAGTTATTTAACTTTCTGCAGATGTAGACAGACAAAATTCTGATGCGATGACACAGAAGACGTTTAGCCATGGCTAACACCAGGGTAGAGTTGTTGACTATATATAAGCTTTGATAATTTTTCTTTTGTTATTTATGCCCTAAATTCAGGTACATGGTAAATAGTCTTGCTGAAGCACAAAATAACACATAGAATAACAACTTGTCAGCGTTTCACACACCCCCAAACTCGACTCCTAAGTGATATAGTATATATTAGCCAGTTGATAATATCAGCTAATTTTCCCTTATCCAAGATACCTGTATCAGAATCTGTATCAGTATTATCAGTGTGTAGGAGTCGTTAGATTTGATGGGCCACAAATTAAAAAAAAAGAAGTTTTTTCAGCCTTGACTGGGGGATATTTGAAACACATAACCCAATTCATTGCAGGAGATCTGCTGTTGCATTCATTTGCTGTGCTGCTCTCTTAAACTGGTGTGGCGGTAATGACTTGCCTTTTGGAGGTTGAATATATTGATTCCACTTAAATGTCTATTGAGTTAATATGTTGCTTTAGCATTTCTAGCAGCACTGTAAGCTTACTTAAATTAGTGGAGTAAAATAAGCTAAAAAGCTAGTTTAACTTAATTTAACTTGAAAACGGGTAGAAAGGATGGAGGATACCTTTGTTCATAGGTAATTCAACCTACCTGTCATCATCTCAAAAGCTCACAAATTGACATAGACAAATTACATACCATAACATGTTGTTAAGCTCACCTGCTGCTGGCTTATTGACTGTTCAGAAACAAGTATTGCATATTTATGTATTCATATCATTTTAATTCCTGAAATGCTACTGTCAGATTTGTTATTATAGCCTACCTTTACATTAATCCCTGTCATAGACTTTTGACGTGACAGAAACACTAGCTGCATTGGATTTTTTTTTTTTAAAGAGCAGCATACTTGTGGGTGTGTACCAGTCAATGAAAAGCAAAGGTATCTGTGTGAGACCTCTGACCTTTTCTTTGCTTCTCAGCAAACTGCAACAAGAGAGCAACTATGATATTTCCCTTGTGACACTGTCTTTGATCCTTCTGTGTTTGTCTTAGTAACTGAACAGGTTTTTTCAGTGCTTATGAAACACGAGACACATCTTTTTGTTTTGTTCTAGGCTAATGGCACCTTGGAGTGCAGTGAAGTTCTCAAAGTGTGGGAGACAGTCAGTGAGGCAGCAGGGTTAAGCCCTAACACCATGGCTGTGTGGTGCAACATCAGCCTGCAGCCTGTTTTGGAGGCCTTCGCTTCCGCCCAGAATGTCTACTCCCAAATGAACATGAGTGTAAGTATAAACATGTCAAATTAAGTAGGACTTAGATCGTAAAATATATGCCACATTCATACATGCAAGTACAATTAACAGTTTTACCACTTGGGGTCAGTGTTGATGCACAGAGAAAGTTGTTGATTGCTAATGGTCCCTCTCTGCTCAATGTTGTTTTTAAAGCAGATGATCATGGGACCGACCAGTGTGAGCGACACAGCTGCCAGGATTGTAGAAACTGTAAAGTCACTCTACCAAGTCAACATTAACAGCATACTTGTGATAAACCAGTTTGTCATGAATTTCTCCAACCAACTCTCAATGTTGGTAGACCAGTCTTTGAGTCCTGAGGCGCAGCTTTACTGGCAAAACCAGCTCCAAGACATGCAGTTCCAAAACAGGTCAGCTACAGTCAGATAATTTCACTGCTAGGTGCAATGACTATGGTTTGCTATGTTTTAAAGGAAATTGTTTTTGTGGTCAAAATGGTCAATCCATCGAATCACTAAGTGATTGTTGATGAGACATCACATCTAGTTGAATTTAGACTTTCAAAACTTACTTGAGGAACAAACTGATTTTATGGCCACAGCAAGTATGAGGAATGAGAATCCTATTATAGTTTTATCATAGTGATCCAAGCCTTCAGTAGATCACAAGACCCGGAAGACACAATCATAACAAAATGTCATACAGCCATATAAGAAACCCCTGAACATGGCCATGTATCTGAATATGGAAATGTTCTTTACATTCCCATTAAATTCTGTTAACAGTCAATTTAATTTCTATGACGACCCACAGAAAATGACTCACCTATAGTATACATGAACTCACCATGAACTTGCCACTCCATTTGGTATAACAGCATTATCCACGATGCTCCAGTCAAACCAATTTGATTCATATGTAATTACACAAGGACGTGAAGTGATCACATTTGCATTGAACTTGATTAATTTAATGCAAGCCTGGCTGAAAACTGGCAGGCTTGCACAGATAGCGGCTTAACTATGATTCAGCTAGCCGAGACATCCTCTTAAAATTGATTTCCCTTTATATGCCAGCTGCTATAATGGGACCAGCATGGTGATAAGGATCACATTTTGCATATCGCAGGGAATCAGTCAGGTCTTACTACATAGGTCATAGATCACTGATCACAGTGGAAACACTCTACAGTCTTTTTAAATCAAAGATGAAATGGGAAAACTGTGAATAAGTATAAAGGCTGATGAAGAGGAAATATTTCTTCTTTCTAAATCTGAATAAGTTCTGTGTAATCACTGTATTGAAGAGATCGATTAAAAAAATCTGTTTCATTATATTCAAGGAGTATTTTGGCTCCTTAGAACAGCTTTCTAATAATCTCCAGATTTTTAACTCGTGTTTATATTTTTTACATGAGACAGCTTACATTGTCACTCACAGAGACCATGTTTGATGTACTCCTGCTTAACCTGATATTCAATCAATTTCTTCATTCTACAGTTTGTCTTCCATCAAAATGCTCTCAGATGAATTGCATAATGTGGCTCCCGCCTTGCAGCCTTACATGGAAGCTCTTGTGAATGCTTCAGGCTACGTCCTGGACAACTATCATCGACTTCAACAGAGCACATCAGCCGAGGAGCTCCTCAAAGAAGCAGCACTGAGCTTCCTTTCCTCTGCAAACATCTCCTCTCATGATATCTTCTCCATGACGGCAGAGAACATAACTGCATCTCTTTACGACTTGACAACAGCAGTTGTCAGGCTGCTGATCAACATTAAGGCATTTGGTGATGAACCTATGATTTACCAAGCCTTGGAGGAATTTTTGGCATCCAATGACACAAACTTGATTGCACAGAAGGTGGCTGAGTTGTCTGTGTGGTTAAGCTCCACCGAAGCATCTGGGCTAGATCTGTTGAGTGAGGCTCTGTTCAGATCCTATGACATCATAAGGCCTGTCTTGTCTGCCCTGGCCAGGATGAACACAGACATGCAAGCAACTGCAGAGCTCCTGGAGGACCTAGGTGGAAACATCATTGCTATGTTTAGGCAGTTGGTAAGCACCGGTAATGTTCCAGACCCCATGGTCCAACATCTGAGTGACTCAGAAATGACAGTCGGTTACCACACACCTTTGGTCAGACGCAGACGCGATGCCTCATTAATGATGACAACAGACCCAATGAATGACTTCATAGACCTGCTCTATATTGACTACCCAACCATGTTCAAAGCCTTGGCTGTCCCTCCTACAACACCAGAAATTATGGAGACAGCCCACATGTTCTTTGCCAATCCCGATTTGACCATTGTGATGAAGGGAGCTACAAGTGGCATGCAGTGGGGCTTGAATGCCTCTCGAGAAGAGACCATTGATGCTGCACTTGGGGTACTCTCCTTCCTCACTCTCTCTGACGTCTTTGAAAAGTAAGTGTTATTTTCATGTCCTTCATTGCAGCTTAAGGTGTGACAAAAAAGAATGTGTCTTGTGCATTATGTAGTGTGAGATCTATATTTGCTCTAGCTTCTAGAAACTTTCAGTTTAGTTTGTTTGCCTTATAGTCAACTATTTTAAAAGCCTCTGTTCCTATTTCCTGTAGGCCGTCAATGGATCTCCTCAAGAATGTGGTGGATATGCTTCCTGATGCCTTACCATACTCCTCTGTGATTAAAAGTTTCACCAGAGCACTAGCCAATGAATCTCAAGGTAACTCAAGGGTTCAGTTCTTTTTGACCCAGTCTGAACATTTACAGTATTCTTTGTCCAAGAGGAGCATTATGATGAGAAATGCACATTTATTAGTTAAACTGAAGTGACTTCACAATTCTGACTCCAGAGTGAATCTCCTTTTATCCATGCTAAGTCTAATCATTGCCATGCTGTCATGTTCATGCTGATGCTTCAGCTTGTGTTTACATACATGCTGGGAAGGTATGTACATATAAGCAACAGTTTGCTATTAAACAATCACACAGCTTAAAGCAATGCCACCCTTTTCTCCAGTTTTTATAGCTTTTGCGAGACCACAGCAAGACCAGAATATATTTTGTCAATGCTGTTGCTGTTGTATACATGATTAAAGTATTGCAAAATTAATTCTGGAGATATGAGGAATGAGACTTCACACCAGCTTAGCTTGAGCTCCCAAAGAGCCCAAGGCCATATGGCCATTCTCCAGCAGAAAGCCACTCAGCACCTTTTTAAATCTCATTAGCAAAGTAGAATTCAATCACTTATCCTGTCCGCCCTCACTAAACGTCTCCCCTTGCACTCACACAAGTGGACATCTATGACCTCGCTTTAATTTGCGTCTGTGCTTGTGTGATAATGTTTTTAGTGCATAGAATCACTTTGTAAGCAGCAGCTTCACTTCTCTGCAGCCCTACTCATATTTACTCATACACACACAGATGCACTCACACACAGCGCACTGTTGTAATTGCAAAGGCCTCTAGGTGTTTAGCAGCCTGAGATTAAACATCAACATTGTCTAATTTTGGACTAATTAAATATTCTGTCATCATATCTTGCTGCCTGAGGTGGTGCCTTTCTTAGGGCTTGTCAGATGCATTTTAATGCACGACAGCATCTAGTACTGCTGGCCCTTCCGGCCCCATCAGTCTAGTACAGGGTTTCACTTTAAGCACATCATTTGCTGCTTGCTGCCTGACGACTATGCCCCGTAATGGTGCAAGTTGTAATGAAGCCCAGTGGGATGTCATGTTATTCTGTCACCTTACAGACCTTACTCCCTAAGACTACAAACTCTAATAGCATCCCTCTCCCTCTCACTCTCATTTTCCCCTTCCCTTTCTCGCTTTCTTTCTCTCACTCATTGTTCACAGAGAACCTGATGCTCGTGCAGCAGATCATCCAAACAGCTAGTCAGCTTTTCCATATCCTCCCAACAGACCCACAGTTTAAAGAAAATCTAGACGTCCTGAGATCCCAGGTTTGTGACTTAATTACTCTGCTTGCACACATTTATCATTAAAACAATATGTAAAATAATAACTCACAACTGAAAATTACAGATGTTCGCTGCTTCAAAAAGCACAACATTGGAGAGTCTAGGTTCTTTCTTATAATTAAGAGATCATATATGAGAAATTGTTAACATGACTAAAAAGTTGTTACTATACTTGAGAATTCCAGGGTTTTATTCTTTTTACATTGTGGAAAATACTTGCATACAATAGGTTGCATTGTGTGCTACCTATTAATAATTTTTATTTGCTTGGAAAACTTGGCATGTCAAATTTGTTTCTGTTACACGTTCCATTAGCTAACCCTGGTTATGTCATAGCTTCCTTGTAATTCAAAACCTGGTTGAGAATCCTAATTACACTAACTAAAAGGTAATGAGGAGGTAAGTCATAATTATACATACTGTTGCATCCCCAAGATGAGGTGAAAACAGTGTGGGTTTTTATATATTTTACTAACAGATGATTTAATTAGAGCTTGAAATGTATACCCTTTTGTTATTGCAGACCTTACGCATATAATCTCTCTCGTGCTGTATATACCTATTATGGAAATATAGTTTTTAATTTGATTCTTTATTTAGCCGAAGCCTACTTTTCCAGAAAGACCTGTGCACACTTATTAAACTGCTGAGTTTAGTAAGTAGCCACAGTATTGGCATTAGTATGCAACAAAAATAACAGTGAAACACTTTGAACAAGCCCTGCTTTTTAAGGCTAATACTGATGCTAATGGCTCAACCCAGTATCGCAGCAAAACGTGTAATAGACATGCCTGTCCACCTTGTACATTTCACAGTTGTCTCTCCAAAGCATGAAATGTACACGCATGCAGAAGTTGCAGTAAAGCAGACATGAACACATTTTCATGTAAATACATGTTAGCCACCTAGCTTAATCATTTCTGGCAATTAAGGACCCTGCAGTGCACTTCATATGTTTTTTTTTTCTTGCAACCAACTTCTTGGCTTTAAATATATTATTTTCCCCTGCTGGTAATGCAACTTCTGCATGCATGTCCATTTCATGCTTTCCCTCTCCAAAGCATGAAATGGACACGGTGAAGTGCTGTGTCTAAAAAAACAAAAACAAATTCATTTTGTTGGTTTGATTATAGATCCCCAATTTTTTTTATTTCCCCACTGAGTAAAATAGTCCCACATGAGACCAGTTGATCTGTCTTGCGTATGTTTAATCATTAGACAAACTTGTCATTGCACTTCATAATGTGACTGATTTCTTATAGGTGTGTACCTTAGAGGATACAGAGACTGTGCGCCTTCTGATGCAGATCCTCAACATAGAGCCCGGTCAGCTTTGTAACACTTTCCTGCCCAGCCTAGAGGTCATAATTGAAGGTCTGGTGATGAACACAACCTCTCTGGCTGATATCGTCTATCAAGCTGTAATCGGGGACCCCAGAAGCTACAATGTCCACACAGACTGGTACAAAAATGTCTCCATCCCTCTGTCAAAGTTTTTATTTCAACAGTTTTCCCAGCAGAGAGTAGCACTTTCTTCAAAGAAAGCTGCTCTCGCAATTGGCTAGAGATTTACCTATCATGTCATTTGCAGTATAATTTCCTAAACACGGCATATCACTGAATTATCCAAGCTCTGTTTGGATAGTATTGAGGTCTGGAAAATCTGATTTAGTTTGGGGTTTAGTTTAACTGAATTTTCAAACAAGTCAGTTTAGCTTGAGGGCATTTTATTTATCTGTTTTTTCTAAATTAAGGAATGAATTATATTTTGTATATTTTCATTCATTGCTCAAAGTGGATTTGTCTGTTTTTTCTGTTTGTGATAACAGGACTGCTGTGCTGAGCCAAACTCTGGGCTTTAACATCAGCAGCGTGAGCTCTCTCAACATTAACGGCACTTCCTCAAGTGAGATATTGTTGCAATGTTGCAATAGTTTTAAGAATTTCACACCTTGAAATTTTATATACGGAAGAAGGAAAGTTTATATGTAAAATCTGATATCTATTTTGTCCTAAATTAGGCGTATTGTGACCCAGAAGTACATTTTGAACTGTCAGAATTAAAAATTTAAACTTGTAGTCATGTATTATTATTTTTTTTTTCTTCCACGCTGTAGATATGAAACAACAAAACTATATTTTTAGCTCACCCTTCGCTCACCCTCCGGTGACCAATTTTTCCACTGTTCATATTTGTTGCTCCCGTAAACATCAAACATGACTGGCTTGAAAACAGTGCTATGCTTCTAAACATGTTTTTTTAATATAAAAACAGCTACGAGGAAGTGTCAAGTTCCTACATTGTTTAGACAGTGCCTGTGTTCCTCTGGATGTAGAGTTGGTTGTCTGCCAGTTGGAAATGGTTGGTGTTCAACCCCTGGCTTCCCCAGTCTGTCAAAGTGTCCTTGGGCAAGAACCCCATATTGCTGAAGTTTCATATGATTGTTAGGAAAATGGGCTTGAAGACAGTCAATAAAATCACCATATAAATGTGTGTGTGACATTCTGGGCATTTTAGTATTTAGTTTAATTGTTTATAGATAAGCATATTTTTAGAGGTAAAACAGATCATGTAAAATAAATTATAATAAAGAATTTGAAAGTTACAAATTCTGTCTTTAGTTTTAACTCTTAGAAAAATATACAAAAACAGAAGGAATCAACTGACAATATTTGGCCTGTACTCACGTGACATTTTTTTCACAGGAGTGATGACATTTGGTGAGATGCTGAAGAATAAAACAGCCTTTGTTCTGGACGTGCAGCAGTACGTGGATTTGGATCCAGCAACTCTTGACCTCCTGATGAACACCACACTACCAAACAACAATCTAGTGGTAAGCCAAAGACACCTTGTGTCACTGTTCAGTAAATTTGAATACACACAACACTGAGTCTATAAAGAATCCAGAGTCTGTAAGACTGCTTCAAAATACCACAGCTTTAATATAGCTTTTCTTTTGAATTATTTTATACAGTACATTTAAAATAAAGCTAAAAAAAACAGGCTGTATCTTTAACGTTGCAGGGAACATTGCAAGCCTAATGAAAATGACTCAGTGACTGGTCACTGTATTTAGAGCGTTTCTCTCGAGCAGACGTACAGCAGAGCAGAATAAAAGGCTGCTCTCTTAATGTCTTTGACTGTGCTCTGCAGATTATGTAAAAAAAAAAACTACAAAGAAATCACTTAAATAGAGTTTGCCAGCAGGAAGTAAAACATGCCTGTCTGCACACTACATAGGTGAGTAAACTGACAAAATAGACTATTAAGTGGATGCCAGTAACATTTGTGACTCTCTCATCCTTTGAATTGGAACAAACTCATTTCCATGATTGTGAACATCTTTAGTGTGGTTGAAACATCTTTCAGGCTTTCACCTTTCCGAAGCTTCATAGTATTTTTCTCTCTATCCAAAGTTCATGTTAATAAATATGCTAGACAGTGTCTTTTTTTAATTTATTTATTTTTACTAAATGGGAGAGAACTAACACCCACTGTTTTGCCTCACCAGTACAGGGATTTGAAAGTCGAGTTACCACAGAGACCTCAGTTAAACAGTGTGGAAATGCAAATTTGTTATTGATGTCATATGTGTGCTATAAGGCCTGTATTTTTGTGCATGACATACTTCCTCCCTTCTGGTCATATAGGTTGTTTCTGTAACGCTCTTAATGTTTTTTGGAACAGATCCTGTCCTGGCTGGTGAACCTGCGTCACTGCACCTCCACACCACTCGCAAACATGAAAGAGGCTGATCTGATGATCTTGAAGACCTTCTGCTCTCTGTCTGTTGAACAGTGGTACACATTGTCACTGCTGATTACTCGACATCTGAACATTGAACAAGTCTTGTACAAAGTAAGGCTTTAAGTCTATTATTAAAAACTGTTATGTAAAAAACCACAAGCGCACGTACACACAGACACACACGGACACAACAAAATGTGGGAATCTGTCACTGCACATAAATCTGTCTTCAGCAAAAAATGGTTTCTGTTGGACAGTCACAAAACATGTTTTTCCAGGTTGTGTTTGTTATGCAAGACATGTGAGCCAGAAAAAAAGGCCTTTGTACAAGAAACTGTTTGTTTACTAGACAAACCCTATTTTTTCCCATTACACACCCATGGCAGAAAACTCATACAAGGTTCAACAAGGTGTAGCCCAGTACCAGTTAAATGCAGCATTTTTTTTCTGTTTGACCATGAAAGGTCATTTTAGTAACTTTCAAAATTTGTTTGATATCATGTAATGTAATTTTTGATTGGGCAATGTGTTTTTTTTCTCCTGATATAAAACTTGTTAAAGACGTATAGCCTCTGCTTATGTGAAACTTTTCCCAGTGCCATTTTTTGCTGACAGGTAAACCTGAATTTTTCCTTAAGAGTTGCATATTTAAATCATACTGCAACTGAAATATAAACAAAAAACAACCTTGACTATACTTATACTGCATTTTGATAACATGTACTTCAAGTTGCTGCATGTACAGATGTATACCACTGCTTGCGGTATACATCTGTACATGTTGAGATTGATGCCTGTATTTATTTAGTTTTTATGTAGCCCATAAATTGTTTTAGTAGTGACATTTTCATTTTGGGAAAATGCGTATAGCCGTGTCATCATTTTCAAGATATTCAATTTTAAGTAATACATGGCACAACAAAATACAGTATTAACAAACAGAAAAAAATGTCAGATAGGCTAATGTTGACAAATAAGCTTATTATCCTGGTGGTGGAGTATCAATAAGTACCAATTTGCATTTAGTGAAATGTTTATATTGACTAAATGCAGTTAATAAACTTTATTCCACTACAGTGTTTTTCAGTCTTAGTTATTAGTACCCTATTCGATTGTCACTCAACGCAAAGACATTTTCGCCCCAAGTTCATTGTTATACATTGTTGAACATTGCTTTATATCATAGATTCATTGCTGTAGATTACACAGCAGTATTGCATACTGTATACTGGGGAAGAGTTTTCTTTTACTTTCAATACTCCAAGTAAAATTTGCTGACAGTAGCTAATCACCAAAATGAGTTATTTGTTGTTTGTTATACCGTAGTGGTAGACCGGTGTTTTCAAAACCTTGTAAAATATTAAAGACAAGAAAGACGAAAAAGTGTTACAGTGATTAAAGTGTGTTTAAATGTTATTTTCTTTCAGATGGTTTTGTCTGACGACATCCAGACTGTGGTGGGAATCATGGTTTGGGTGTTTGAGGCTATAACAGACATGATGGACAAGATGCTTCCTGCCATTAACCAACTGCAAAACTACCTGAACAACATCCAAAACCTCAACCTGACAGCCAACAACCAATTTAGCCAAGTGAGTTCTTTTAACTGCTCCAACTTTACTGCTCTTTATCAATAATATATATTCATGTTTGTGGGATCACTCAACTTACACCTAGCCCAAGCAAACAATGTGAATGATTCAGTACTCTGCTGCATTCATAGTACTGAATCAGATCGTAAGTAACAGCATCATGCTTTTTTTTTTAACCACAGCCGGTGAGGCGGCGAAGGTCCACCACTTCCAGTGGAGGATCATTCGTTACCCTTTCTCGAGCGCTGTGCAGCAATGGTATCAAGGCTCTTTTTGGAATCTCCAAGCGGCCCACCGTATCGGAGTCGGACCCCTCCTTTACCGACAACCCACAGAGGGAGGAGATGATTGAGAGGTTCAAGATACCACGGAATGCCAGTATGTTCTGAAGGGAACAGATTTTAAAATGGAATTCTGTTACCTCTGCATTCATGTATATGTGCTCTTGATTCACACAGTTCCTTTGCTATCAAATGCATTAGCGGTTTCTTTCTTTTTTTTTTCTGGTAAATTAGCAAAACTAGTTAAACAAGAGCCACAGTCAAAAAACAAACAAGTTTAAAACAAGGATACCATCTCGATAAAGTGCACAATTTCCTTAACTATTTTTCCAATATGTAGTGGTACTTTTCTGTCCACAACAAGTGGAAGAGCAGTTCTAGCCAGTGGTTGGGAAGCTGTTATAAAATTCCTGTGACTTTGCATGTTGGGCAAAGAAAAATCTCCTCCACTTTTGAATTCTGTATATCTGATCTGGTCCTCTTTTGTTTCTTTGTGTAGCTCCCTTCTGTATGAGCGTGTACCTGGACATGGTCAACACCACAGGAGGAGCTATTGCCTGGGCCTTCCTCAAGCCAATGCTGATGGGACAAATCCTGTACACGCCTGATACACCCAGCACGAGAGCCATAATAGAGAAGGTATACAATATATGCAATATAAATGAACAAATGCATCTAAAGTCAACTCTTGTGCTCCATGCACACAACAATAGAGTGACAGATTGAGTTTAGTGGTAACCTTGCTGACTGACAGTATTGTGCTGTTTTGCTGGTTAAACTAATTATGTACTCACCTGCCAGCAGCTGCAAGATCATGGCTGGCCCTGTGTGTAGTCATTTCCACTTTCTTTTCTGATCCGTTGCCCTTGTTTTTCACTTCAAACATTTTATCTGGGGATTAGCGACTCCTTGACCTTCATGAAGTTTATGTTCTAATCCTTCAAAATCCCTCATCTGAGGCATTTTTTTTTTTGTAAGAGTTATTATCACTGCTATTTCTAGATATTTTTTATTTAGTAGATGTCATTTCTTTAATATTCGCTCACCCCCAGCCTCATGTAGCAAACAAGTTTGACTTTGTTTTTTGTACTCTGCTGCCTTCACAGCTTCATACACATAACCGACTACTTTAAATGTTCTTGTCTCTGTCCTATCACTGCTCAGGCCAATGCCACCTTGCAGGATTTTGCGACTGTAAGGAAATATTCAGAAGACTGGATGAAATCCTCCAAGTACCTCTTTACGTCTGCCAACAAACTCAAAAAGACTTTGCCAATGCTGCAGGTATGAAAACTCAAAACTGTCGTCCTTGTATCTGATTATTCTAGCTGGCTCGCTGTTGTCTGAAACTATAGAGATAAACTATGCAGTGGTCTTCAACGAGTTTCTGCAGCTGAATCTTGATGTCGTCTTTTCCACTCTCTCTCCCCTTCTGCAGAATTCCCTTGGCAATCCCTTTGTGAAGAACTTCATTGAGATGCAGACAGGCATCAATACAGACAGAATGCAGGAGACACTCAGCAGCTTCAGTAAGTGAGCATTTGAAGGTCTTGCTTTTGTAAGCTGCATATACCACGTTTACCTTTACATTCCCCTCTCGCTTATTACTTGTAAAATATCCACACTTACATGGAATAGGTGAAAGATGACACTTTACAGGAAGCATTAGATTTATTTCTGCATAAATTTCTTAGCGTGTTTCTTCTTGAGTCAGTCAGTTTTTCCCTGGTGTGACATTCAAATACTTGTACTTAATTTGATCACTTATATTGTCAGAATGTGTCTATTTGAGTTATACATATAATAAGGCAGAGCATTGCACGGAAGAGGCAAATGGTTGCTTCAGCTGGCTGACATAAAAGTTTTATAAATGTTAGGCCATTGTTACAGCCAAAGTATTATAACCCACCACTTTGATAATTACATGCTACTAATGAATTATTCCACCTTTATTGTCAAACGTACCCCACAATTACCACATTATTTCCGATCTGCGATGTAAAGTGGTGCCATTATTTTCAGGTGCACTCTATTGCCATCAAAGCTAAAACTGCACCTGGAGTTTTAATCCTGTCACTAAACTTCTAATTCTCATTCTTTTCAAAGCTAACATGACGCTGATGCTGGAGAAGAACAAAGACATAGTGGATCACATCAATACCTTGTCCACCTTGATGGTTGACATCTCTTCCTGTATCAAGTTTGACCGATACCGTGGGTTTGACTCTGCCGATGAGCTCAACAGCGCAGCGCAGGAACTTGCCAAAAACCGTGATCTCTATGCAAGTGAGTAGATATGAGATGAATCTCTGCATGAAAGGATGAGTCTCGTGTACTCCTACAGATCTACTAGGCAGTGTCACGTGTATCCAGGACCTGCAGTGGTTTCTAATTTGCTTGAATCTAAGGTTCCTTAACAGATGAATTATGTGTATGATATCAAAACTGACCTAGAACAGTGTAATGCTGTAGAAGAGAACTGTGATATCACCTTAATGACAGGGAAAATCCCAGTGATTCACCCATTAGGCTCAGAATAGGAGATGACTACAGCTCACTTTTACAGCCACTCAGGTTGTTATTGTGCCTTTCACGGCTTTTTCTCAACTATTTTCTGTGTTAGACACTAGTGCTTTCTCTAAGGGCTAGTGATAATGTAGTAAGATGAGATAGGTACTGACTCTGCAGATCCCTCTTTGTATTTAGGTCAATGAATTACAAAGTTAGTTGGGTAACCTAACAGTGAGATTGTACAATCTGCCCTTCAGGTGTGATCTTCAAGCTTCCCAAAGATGCAGATTCATCCAGAAACAAGCGTGAGGCCACAACCTCTCTGCCTCCTGAAGTCAGCTACACTATCCGCATGCATATGGACAATGTAATGCGTACTGACAGAGTCCGGAACGGGTTTTATGTCAAGGAGCCACACATCTCAGCCAGGAACACAATGCGTTACAACCGGGGATTCATCTACCTACAGGAGAGCATTGACCGAGCTATCATTGAGACGCAGACGGGACAGAAAGCCACAGAGACAGCCGTGCAGCTGCAGCCGTTCCCCTATCCGTGCTATCTCCGGGATGAGTGAGTTCCACAATTCATGCATTAACTTTCACATACAATTTGGTACAAATGGTGTAAATATCCTTACATATATTAATAAATGGTGATGCAGAGTCATTCACATGTCACATTATAATTAATAAAAAATAATAATCTACACTATGTGCGC
>VVHJ01046287.1:0-12386 GCA_015107715.1 Tylochromis polylepis
CCTGCAGACACGTGGACGATTCCCACCTGAAGTGGCCGAGGCTTGGGTGCCGGCGAAGCAACAGGTGTAGACCTCTGGTAGCTCCGAGGACCTCCGAGAGCTAGCCGAGTTCCATGAAATATGCGCTCGTAGTCGGGAGTGCGCCACGGCTTCCAGCGGAGCTCCTCCTCCAGCTGGGCGATGGCCGCTTCCTGTCGCTCGAACAGCTGCGAGTCCGCTGGGTCCATATGATGGTGGCGTCGTTCTGTCATGATCGGCTTGCTGGCAGGCGGAATGGTGGACCCAAATGCAGGACTCAGAAAAGATGTGGATGAACTAAACTCACTTTATTTGTTGTCTCTCCATACAACAACACACACACGAACAAAGGACCGGTAGGCAGGCTGGCAGACGGGATGAGAATACATGAGGGTACGACGCCACAACGAACCAAGAAACACACAGGGTTTAAATACATAACAGATAACGAGGGGACCGGACACAGGAGGGAGACACAGCTGAACCAAATTAACCAAACAACACACGAAGACAACACTGAAAACATTCACCAGAAACACAGACCTTCAACATAAAACAGGAAGTGATGAACATGCAGCCTGACCTAGGAAGAATCAATAAGTCATAACAAAATAAATCCAAACCACTGGGTCACTGACCCAGGACCGTGACATTTATCCTTCCTTTTATTGTTCCTTCCTTTAGTTAAGACTTGGAATTTCGATTGCTGCTACCAGAGGAAGTGCAGTGACAAGTTTGACTAATGAGTCTGAAAGAGCCAGCATTTACCTTTGCAGATGCTAATATGTTTGTGACAGTGTGTACTGCACTAGTAAATACTGAGAAAAAAAAATGCAGTTCTTAGCTAAGTGGTTTTTAGATTGTGTATTAGGGTTCATTATGGCCAAAGACAGGAGTGCAAGAAAAGTTTATCTTTCTAGATATTGCATGGATTAGAAATAATTAATGTGGCAAAATAATTATGAAAATGCCTTAAATTGAGTGAAGCAGGTTGTGAAATTATTTTTAATTTTCAATTTAGCCAGTTGCATTTCTCAGTGGAGACACTTCGATAGCAACTGGAACAATATATTCTTTAATGGATGAGTGGTCCCTTTCTCCAAATGGAATATAAAGTGGTTCAACTGCCTGAACACACCATTTGCTGTTAGCCAAAACAGACACGCCTACCAATACCTGGACATTTATGGGTCACCTCCTGATTGGTTTCCATCATCATTAATGATTCCTTCATCTAAAAAATCATTTTATGGCTTTGACAGTGTGTGCACCAATTTTCAACACATTATTAGGGGGACTGTCGAAACAGACAACTTTCATGGCTTTCCCAAAGTAAATGGTACTGCAAGTCATGTTTTGAGGCCAAAATGACTGGGTGAGTGAAGGATGGACTGTAGGAGTCATTACTTTTAAGCCGCTGGATCTGAGCCCAGGTATTTTGAATTGATGCCTAACAGGAGATTAGGACAAAACCTATCAAGGTCTTGTCATTTCACACAACTTTTTTATGAGATCCTGCAAGGTGAGTGATGAGCAACTTTTACTGTGGGTCTGTTAGACTGGGCCATATTGTGTATTAGCATGAAACACTTTGATACATAAAGATGTTACTGGCAACAGTTGCAGGTGCCAACATCAGACCTGGCTATTTGACCAAACAGATTACTTGGTCTGACAGCTGCAAATTCCTAATGCCATATCCCAAGCCACAAGCATGATGCACCCCACAGCATTTAATGCCTTTAAAAAAGTCAGGCACACACATCTCTCCATATGTTTGGGGCCATTTGCTGGGATTGCCTGAGGGCTCTTAGAGAAAATGCAGCACTGGCCAGAACTCTTCTTTGCAGTCAGGAAAAGCAGGGTCAAATCTGGTAATGATTGGCCCACTTTGCTGGATGAGGTGTGGAACTGTGAGTCCTGCAGCCCCCACACTCCCCAGTTTTTCAATACATCGTCCATCTGGCTGAACGGATCAAAGCCTTTCCAATAGGAATGTGGCTTATACATGTGTGAGAAACAGAGGGGATCATTGTTCACGTCTCCATGTCACAAACCTCAGCTGGAAATAATCCTTCTTTCTTCTATTTACATGACATATTGTAAGCTGATAAAGATATTGTTTTTCTAATGTAAACAACGCTATGACAGACACACAGTGTATACCTTGCAGTTTTTAACATTTGGTTTCATATTGTATATAAAAGACAGTTCGCTTACACAATTAACAAGTAATTGCTGGAACCTAGCATTAGAATCTAGCGTATCTTTACAAATGTATGTGCACATTTACTCAAGCAAGTCAGATTTGATGCAATATTTTTTATATAAAATTGAAAACCACTTCAAATGTCAGGTAAAAGCACACATAATATGTATATTATTCTGCATAATGAACACAGTTCTGATATTTGCACATTGTGCTGCTTCTGTACATTTCTTTATATAAAATACATCCTCTATCTTATGCCTAGCGTGTGGCATTATTTATTAAAATATAGTCATTCTTATTTTGCCTTAAGTAAAACATTTTAATATGCTTTAAACTGTAAAAAAGAACAGTAGATAATTAGAAACTGCATAAAAACTGAATAATTGAAACAATAAAAATATCTCCATTCTGTTCAACATTACATCACTTTTTACAGTTTAGAGTTTATACTATACAGATATAAATTGAAATCCTTACTGGATTGTATTCCTATTTTCAAGAAAGATAAACACTAATGAGACGTGACAAAAACACATCGATTATGGCATTGTTGCCACCTCCATAATACTAAATTACATCATTCATAACTCAACTCCTCATTGTCTGTGATGCAAGTTTCTTGCCATCAAAGTTGTAAATCCATTGCTCTTCTCATGTGTGATGGACAATGTTTACCATGGCCATGATAAACTATTTCCTCATAAATGATTTTGTCACGGCCTTCTGCTGGCTGTCATGTGGGATTCCGCCTGCAGACTAAAACAACCATAATTCACTGGGTGTATTTACCTCCTCAGAGGACAGAAGCTTGACAGATGATAAATGGCCACTGCTGACAATCATCAACACATACCGCCCTGTGTTTGCCTTGAGTGTAAGTGGCGCCAGGACATGGAAATAAGACTTTGACATATCACACATGTGAACAAAGACACACACAAAGAATGGAAAGATAGAACAACAAAAGGGGAAGAAAAAGAGCTTGGAAGCTACAGCTCTATTAGCAACTGGTTGAAATCTTTGATATGTATATTGCACATGTTTGTTTCTACGCTTCCTGTTGTGTTAACTGTGTTATATTTTCCCACTATGAATGAATTGATGTTGTATGCAAACCCAGCAGGAGAGATGCGACGCTGTAAATTGAAGATGCTTTTTTCCCGTTTTGGTTGCTTCGTTACTTTATAGTCTTATAACATATGAGCACATGACTCAAAAGAGAATGCAACCAAGGTGATGAATATCCTCATTTCTTGTATGAAGACATTTTCCCATGGCCTAATGATGTGTAGAAAACTCACCTGGTTTTCATGGACTGTGTAGTCTTTTATTTTTTTCTCTTTTTTCCTCTGTGTGAGGATTTTTTTGTAGCTATATAATCTCTTGACTCTCCTCTTCAAGAAAAAAATATGTTAAATATATTAAAATGAGTAAAGTTGTAGTGAAAAGTTTCCATATACTCAACATAGATATGAATGTTATAGTAATTTGGGGCTTTTAATGATTTCTTTGAACTTTTCTTTTCCATGGTGATGATTGCATATACATCCTGTTTCTTAACTGTTTCTTGACTTTTAAAAAAGCAAGAATTGGGTGAATTTATTTTGGATTTTGTCTAATTCATAAAGGCTAAAATATATACACACGGTCACCTAGATCTTTTAATGAGTGGTGCTGAAGGTTCTACAATGTCCTTTGGCTTGAGGTCTTTTAGGCCTTGAAGTCCAAGGCCTGTTAACGTCTGGTTAATCATGATTGATTACAGCTGACAGTTTCTCCATGCCAACATGAAAGCTGTTTGTCGAGGTGCAACTTGCTAAGGGGCATTGAACCAAATATCAGTGGGTGTATGCATATATTTGAGCCTGTATGCATACTTTTGACTTTTGGCATACTTTTTAGAGAAAATCGAAAACAAATTCAAACTCGCTCACCCAATTCTGTTTTACAATCATTCCACCCTGGAAAAGGAACAGTTCAAAGAAATAATTTGAAGCACAAAATTGACATGACATTCATGATGATTGCATTTAAACCTCCGTCCACAACAGTAGCCCTGCGTATCGTGCAATCTATGGTGTGTCTTGCCTTTTGCTTTTTGACAGCTGGGATAGGCTCTTGCCCCCCACGATTGATGGCTAGATGACCTGGTATTGTAAGATCAAAAACGTTGAAAAACCTTTTGTTAAAATTCAGTTTAAGCAGCACAAAATTTCATAATAGTCCATCCCAATTTGTTAAGACATTTCCACTAATATAATTATTAAAATAAAATAATAAATGTCAGTGTTATGGCAGTGCTAGAGGTAGTGTCAGGGCATCACAAGAGTCACTATCATAAGAGGATCCTAAATTTCTGCAAAATTTAAGCAATATAGTCGCACCTGGGACTAAATCTTTTGAAGCAATTCTACTGTTTATATTCACGAGGTTCATTTTATAACCCCACTCAAAATATGTGTGTTTCACTATAGTAAACATGCAACACGTTCTGGACACATCTCAATCCCTTTAGCCACATTAAACAAGGATAATTTTCAAATTAACCTTTCACCCAGGTAAGCTACACCTCTGGACACAATATTAATTAGTTGCAAGTCTTTGATCTTTTTCTGACAAGGAAGTCTTCAGTGGAGAGTGTTGTATATAGGGTGTAAAAAAAATACTGCTATTTATGCATTATGCTATTTTCTATTTTCATCAAACAAAATCTCATCACATTGGCTGTTTCACTCAGTGTTAAGGCCAAAAAGGTCCATATGTGGACAGTATTAGTCTAGGCAACCTTGTCCAGTGAGGTTTTGTTGCATCCTGGATGGACCAGTGTGGCCTTGGATGGTATTTAGCCTTTCAATACAGAAAAAAAAGACAATTATAGTCCTCATCTTTGAAACACTGAAGCTATTAGAATGCCTTTGTACGCTATCCCCCTTCCCTCTCTATGTGTAACACATTATCTATTTGTCAGAGTATTAGGAGATTAGTCATGTTAGACCTCGCTTCCTTTGTGGACTATCTATGAATTATGCTCTGTGAAGGACATTTTTCCCAGCCAGCAGTTAAAGGATCATTCATTTTTGTATTTATTTCCCACACACATACTTCGCTTGCTAGTTGGGCACACATGGGGAGGCTACAGCTGTTCCTCACCCTAAACTCTGCCAACAATCATGACAATGGATCTCAAATCTAACACTTGATTGCATTAGGCTTATGCAAGAAAATGTGTTCTTTGTCTAACAGATACAGAGCCATTAATTTGGTGCGATTTTAACTTTCCAACTTCAGAAGAAAACGCGACTCATCCACAAAACCAAACTTTTCCACCAAATGAAACTCAATCTATCCTCTTAGACAGTTTTCAGTGAGTCAAAGTGAACAGCGTGACATGTGGAGCCACTTCTTCAGATTTTTAGTGATGCATCTCATATCCAAATAGTTTGAAAAGGGCTCTAAGGATTTAGATCACTGTCAAGATACAGTATATTTGATTTGTTCAATTTCACCCTTGTGATAATCCAAAGAACAGGCCGGTTTCAGAATGTCAGTGTTGTGTATCATAGCCATGATAATGCTCACATATCCTGCTTCAGGACTCAGAGGTCTCTTCAGAATCCTGTGCACACTGTGAAACGGATGATTCCCAGAGATATCCGGGTATATTGGATTTACCCGGCAGATGAAACTATTTGTGACCAATATGTCAATTTCTTCCAGTGTGTTTGCGAGGGGCATAGAAGGCAGGTTCTGACATCTCGCAGCCTAAGCAGACACATGTTCTGCTGACCAGCAAAAACTTCCTATCTTGATATGGAGAGATTGCTCCGTGGCCATTTATTAACATCCTGCGCAGCTGACAGGGTCAGCTTAAGAGCAAATTGGAGAAAATTTAAGCGTGGCACTGCTCCCTCCCTGCCATCAGATTGGCACCTAAACTCCACTACAGTATTTTAGATAATATGCTGATTGAGGTTATTATGTGTGAGATACAATTTGAAATGGCTTACTAATGAACTGAAAGGCACTCCACTATCTCAGGTCAGTGTTATATTTGCCAAAATCCAATTCATTCTGGAGAGATATGAAAAATGTTCCCGATTTCATTAAGGTATTAGAATAATAATTTAAAAACTACAGACAAAAATAGCTGCCTCCAGACAAATCACCCGAATGATAACATTTCCAGATCGATCAGTTCTGGCAGCAGCCCAGCACTCAGTGAGCGTATTTGCTTTTCACAAGGCATTTCTGTTAAGACTGATGTAAGTAGGAGCAGGCAGGCAGGCAGATGCAGTCATTCTTGGCTTCTTTGTGTCATCCTCTGTTCCTCATTGTGACTTGAGAAAAAAAAAAATGTATTGCTGTAGAAGTTATAGCTCCATGTGACAGAAGTGGGGCTCCCAGAATTTGTTATTTGCTTTTTGGATAAAGTTTAATTTAATCAAATTTAAAAAGAAGGGACAGTGTGCACAATTTAAATCCACCACGTAAAATGATTAAATGTTGAAAGGTGACACCTGAGCCATTATCATGGCTTAGCTTTCAGTCAATATTAATTTAATTTTTTTTTTTTACAAGTCTCTTATTTACTCTAAACCTAGATCGATTATTACCACTTAAAATGAGTTCCTGAGCATGGCATTTTTTAGAATAGTAACATAAACATGTTTTATTCAAATGACGAGCAATAAGAGCACGGGAGGAAGCCATATTCCCCTTAGTGCCAGCAGGCAGGCACGTAGATGGATCTAGCCTCACTGACTAAATTGTGCTTTTTTTCCCAGAAAATTGGCAAGCTCTGGCTCACTAGAGGCACACTATGGTGTTGTCAATAACAATGACTGCCTGTGGCTTATTTATTTTCTTATCAGCTTTAATCAGTCTGTGTTGACAATGACATCTGCGCTCAGCAACATCCAAATGCTACCAGTTAAGATCCATGTACATATTTGTACTGTTTCGTGTCATATGGCTGCGATGTATGATTGGACATTTGTGTTTGAAGATACAATTGACCATCTAATTTTTTGTATAGTCACACATGTTCTTCAAGAGCCGCATACAGGAGTGTATGTTTTAAGGCATCTGTCTTGACCCACTGAGCATCACAAATCACAAATCTCTTTAAGCCTCCGAACAGACAAATGTTTGCCTATAAAACTTTTCCAGGTTCTCTTTTCTTTTAGCTTTATAGCTTTGGACTGCTGCCCTCAAACCAATAAAGCAACATTTGAAAACATATACCGATCGACGTAGTCATCTTGAATCTTGAAATTTTGACATATTAAATAAAACTCTCATTTCCTGTTATTTCTTATAAAACAATAAACGCTAAAAAGCTATTCGCTATAGATTTATGTTTGACGAATGACTGAAAGTTCAACAAAAAGATTCTGGCCTTTTGCCCTCTAGTCTCTAACTGAACAGATAGCTGCTGGTTTTGGACAGCTGTATGATTGACTGCATTTCCACTGAGGAGCACATTTTTCCACTTTTCTGCCCGGCTCAACTGCCGGGTATGCCGACAGGCGTTTGCCTGTCTGCAGAAGCGACACTGGACTTGTGGGTGAGCGCGAGTGTGTGTGTATGTGCATGTGTACGGCTCTGTGTAGTATACGTGTATCGTCCATGTCTACCTCTCTCACTTGCTGAAACATATCCGTCCAAATTTGACAGCATGGGGGCAGACAGCCATGCTGCAGAATTTTGATCATTTAAATGCTCAGAGGCCTGCTTGAATAGCAGAGGTGCTAAAAAAAAAAGAAAGACACACAGAGAAAAGGATAGAGAGCAACCCTTCACATGCCTCCATATCGCATAAGGGACTGCCTGCCACTTTCCTGTGAAAAATAATGCTCACTTGTCAATCTTTCAAGACCCAGTCAGATAGCCGCCAGTCCCACGGAAACCTATTGAGGTGTATGCTTTGTTTCATCTGGGGCACACCTCAGAGGAGATTCTGTAGAGTTGTATCTATGAATTGCCTCCAAAATCTAGGGTAGGAAAAAAAGTGAACATTTGACAGAACCCTAGTGTTGCTGTGCTATTGTGCTTAAGTAAGAAATACAAAATGTGTATTCATTTGCCTGAATGAAAGGAAACTCGGAGAGCCATAAAAAAAATGTCAGTGAGACGGACCTGAAACTTGATGAAAAAAAGAACCCCTGAAAGGCTAGAAACAAATGGCACCTATCCTCCACGGATACAACTGTATTTCTTATTAAACACCGCTTGAATTACAATTCAATAGCACAATTGTCCCTGGACCTTTTTGGAGGAAAAAATTGATTTATCACTGCCCTAATTACTTAAATTACTGTCTAATGATAAATAGACTAGCACATGGTTATGTACACAAAGGTACTGCATTCCTCCAGAAAAACCAATTCTCTGTAGTCCACAGCACACACTATAAAAGTGTCTTGTGATTTATCTATGCAGCAATATAAATAAAGAAAAACACACCCAGCAGCTTTAGGATGAGGTCTGCATATCTGTCCACGGAAACATTTTCATGTCATTTTTAAATTACACCACCTGTTTCGGTTTCATGATTCATAGCACTGATGCAAGTCAAAAACCTTACTTGTATTACAGTGGAAAATATAACTTTACCGCCAAAAAAAAAAAAAAGACTTTTTCTGAGTAAGTTAACAACTAGTGACAATGCTCTAACAGTCGAGTGCAGTCGAGCGTGCCTTCAGCCTCCTCTGAATGTGCTGAAAGAGATTCTGTCCTAAGCATCCCACGGGCCGTCTTAAATGAGGAGGTTTATATCAGTGTATCTTTCAGAGAAACACTGATATGCGCAGAGAGAGATTGAATGTTTTGCAAATTATTCACAGGGATTATAAATCACACTGGTGTCAGAGTTTCCAATGATTGGAGAGGATGCTTCCTCATTCTTTAATACAAATGACATGGAAAACAACAGCTGCAGCAATAAAACGCTCTGCCATAAAGAAGGATAAATAAATGTACAAAAGGGAAAAGCCGGGGCTCATCATTAAACATGTCGGCATTTCTCAATGTCAACTCAATGACTGTCTGATGTCAATGCCTGTTTTATTGTTGTCATAGTTGCTTGTTTCAGTCTTGTCTAATTCATTTATCTCACTCATGTCCTCTTTTACTTTTTTTTTTAATGGATTTTAATCGTTATTGTTGTTGTTGCTTTTAAATTTTGTGAAATAATTCAACTCGAACCCTTGGGAAATGTTCTTCACCCTGGGTTGCCCAAAGTGAGGGACATTTGTCAGTCAACAATTTGCAGCACGTGACATCTACATGCATATTTATAAAGCACCTAGATGTGACATATTTTTAATAGTGACTGCATTTTTCAAGGCTTACTTCACATATTGGCTGGATATTTTAACACAAACATGATAGGAGAACAAAGGCAGTATTTAAAAAGTTGAACACCTGTTCAAAAAGAACACAAGTCGTAATTAAAAATACAAAACAAAAAAAACCTGTATGGCCAAATTTGAAAGCATACATCAACTGGTACACAGCCTATTAAATTCAGCCTCTGCAGCCTCACTTTAATGTCAACCTAACAGAACACAGATGAATTCCAGTTTGTATGTTTATCATCCATTTTAGCATCATGCCAGCATGCTTGTTGAATTTTGCATTAAAGATAGGAATAATCTAATTAGCTGATGGCAACAGGGTGATAATGCAGCTAATAAACCTCTTTATCTGGAGTTCATGGCATGTTTTGTTTATAGACTACTTTTAAAACCGAGTACAATATAATTAACAAATTAGACTGGGGATGTTGGAGCTGTATGCATCCTAACCACAGAGTCATCGGATGCCTGAGCTTTTGCAGCATTCAAACAGGGACACCGATCTTCCAGAAACAGCATGGCCACTCTTCTTAGGTGCATGGTTTGTGCTAACCCCACCCCCATTTTTTTTCCTCCCAGATTTGAGGATGAATCATAACATAAAAGTTACAATAGCCAAAATTGACAACTTCGCTAACAAATTCCTGATGGGGATTATATTCCCTGGCAGTGGCTCGCTCCTAAGGCAAGTGTAACCCCGTTTCTCCCCATGTTTTACTTCACTTTGTCATTATGCAAGGCAGGGGCTGAGGTGGTTAACTACACCGAGTCTGGGCGAGTCTCTGGCTAATGAAGGTGAAACACAATGACACTCCATTTCCACATTAGTCTCCCCTTTTCCCCCTTTTACTTTTCTCTGTGGGTTCACGGTGACCTGATCCTCCCCGCTCATCTGTGTCTTGTGACTGCTCCAAAAACAGGCTCACAAACACATGCTCATGTCTTTTACTAATATATTTATGAGGACCGTCTCCTTTCTTTCTTTGGCATCACACAAAGATGGCTGACAGAACTTGACTAAAACAGACAAATATTTCAGCAATCTATGAATCTCACTTGAACTTTGTTAACATTTGTGGACTGGTTTCATCCATCCAATAAACAAGACAAAGGAAAAGAAAAACAAAATGTCACATTCTGGGAGCGACGCAACTGCACAAGGCCATGTTTTTCCCATTAAAATAACATAGCAGACAGATTTATTTAATGCCAGCTCACAACAATAGTCGCCTCAGCAAGAAAGGAATTTCGGACTGAGTCCTGCATGTCTCTCATGCTTACATTTAGAAAGTGTGCTGCATTGTAACTTTCCCCTGTGGCTGGAAGCTAGTTTAAGCAGCAGCTCTGCTCAGTGTAATATTACCAGCCTCAAAGGTACAATATATAACATTTCTGCATAAAAATGTCTAAAACAGCCCTGACTAAACCCTTAAGTAAAGAAATCCCTCATTTTGTTAAATGTAATGGGGTGTTTAAATTTGGTCAGCTTTCAACTGCTTGCCCGGTTTATGTATGATAGCTACCAAGATAATGGTTAAAGAAATGTTATAGCATATCTAGCATACTTATCTAGCGTACTTAAGGTTATTTTTATTATGCTTCCATGGACCCCACGGTCAGGGGCGTCTAAGGGGGAGAAAAGTGATGACGAGTCTAACTAGAAAACAGTAGACTAGTCAACTAGTCTTTTTTGTATGAAAATTATTAACCTGTCACAATAATCACCAAAAAATAGTTTTGTTTTATTTTTGGCAAGAAAGAATAAAATCCAGTCAGCCTCTGACCCAGCCGCCCCACTCCTTATTTCATGATTTGGTTTGGTCCAGGTGCACACTCCTACTTGATGCTGAGCGCTATCCAGGCTTTAAGTTTGACGTCATTAGCCATTTCTGGGTCCAAACTCCACTTCTGGTCCCAAAGTCAAATGAACACTGCCGCAGTAAAAACTGAGTTTTAAAATGTGCTGCCGATGAAAAGTGGTAATAAAAACCGAGAGAGGCCGACAGTGATCACTGACTTTTTTTAGGGGCTTGTTCAGATTAAATAGAACAACTTACAAAGCATTAAAACATGTTAAAAACACAACAGCCTTAATAAACGCAGAGAAGTTTGGACCCGGAACCAGGGTTCATACGTCATCACTTAACAACCGGATAGCGGTTAGACGGTAGAGTATCGCCGTTGGAAGTGAAGACAGATAGGTGGAAATTAAACTCATAGCAAAGTCCATATGAAAGAAACTGCTTGACTTTCCTAGTATTAGTTAGCTTACTTCATTTCTAACAGAAAATAATGTGTTTGTGTTACTTTAGCCAACATGTAATTGGTGCAGGTGGATCCTCTGCACATATGTTTGATCACTAATCTGACGACTTGGTGCCACATCAAACCTCTGGCTCAGTTGTCCCACGCATCTCCCCAAACTCACACTCATGACACTGGGACTACGTTTACACTACTCCGGATAAATTTGAAAACGCCGTTTTCGTCTAAAAACGCTCCGCGTCCACACTATCGTTTTCAATCGTTTCCAAAGAGTTGTTCATCCACACTGAAAACGCTTACGTTCCTGTACCGCGCATGCGTGAAACATAAGACGATTCGACCTGCGTCATTTCCGTCTGCCGTTTATTTACTTATTGACTTTACATTCCCTCTTCTTTGAAGAAAAGCTATCTGGAGCATGTACAAACTGATATTAATCTTTAATAGTGCTGTCAAAATTGAGAGCAAACAAAACAACTGCTGTACAATGCCGTCCGCCATCTTAGTTGAATTGGTCACATGACTGCATCACA